>JAFIRS010002270.1:0-233818 GCA_018342105.1 Gonioctena quinquepunctata | reverse complement strand
CACAGCCATCGTGGTGGAATCCTAGCACCGGTGGCGGCTAAACCGATCGATGGTAATTATCTAGACCATCTGTTGCTTCAGCTAAACCTACCCCAACATCGCCCAAAAAGGTGGGAGGTGGGAAAAGAGAGGAAAGTCGAATCCATCATCGTCTTCAATGGCAGACATTGTATTGTCCAATAGACGACAGTTGAAGGAGATGCTGGCTAAGGGTTTGGGAGGGAGGTCGAACGTTCCCGTTCATCTTATGACGAATTGAGGCAAGTTCAATTAGAATATGATGAACACCTTCGACAGGCTTCAAAATTGAAAGAACGAATGGAAGAATTGGAAAAATTGAATCCCAATCGCGAGGCTCAATATCAGGAGAATTTATTAATTTTTAAATTTCATGAGGGTTTATATAAGGAGCATTGTGATAAAATCTAAATAATGTCTAATAATGTTTAGTTGATAACTTTGAATAGTGTTGATTTCCTAGACTTCATAAAGCTGATTGGTGTACTTTGAATAATTGGTTATGGGTTCAAAAGGGATGGTGCGTGCTGGGGGCCCATCTTCGCTTTATGAAGTCTTTTAGTATCATTTTTGGGGAAAATATATTAATATCACTAAATTTTTCTTACAGATCATTAGCTACAAATATTGTTGGTATTAGTGTAAGATTGACTTGTAATTTATTTTCTATGGCATTTTTTCTATCTGGTCTGATGAAATATCGATTAATGTTCTGAAAGTTGTCCTCAAACTTTAGTATATTCCATCAAATTCTAAATAAAACACACAATTAAGCATCTTTTCCATTTATTTCTTCAAATAACACAAGAAAACAGATTTTTTAACTACATCATATTTTTACATATACTGAGGATCTTCAATCACATGTTGGGTTGGCAACCAGGTGGTGGGAACATGCAATAATGCTTGATCAGATGTCCTTCCATGAGTGGATGAATTTTTTCTTTCCAACGCTTCAATTCTTTTAATACAATGTCCACTGCTGATTGAACGGATGCTTGTACAGCAGCAAGAGTAACTTCCTTCGTGTCTGTTATTTGATTGTCGAGATATGTGAGGGTTACACAATCGCTCGCATCAATTGGATCACCAACATTCCTCAATCGTTTGCCCTGCATATCATAGTCTCCATCTTGTGTGTGCTTTAAACCAACACCAGTAGGTCTATGTATGATTGAAGTATGATTACATTTCCTTTTGCGACCAAATTTGTCTATAACATTGCTCATCTTTCCACTAACATGGATAAATTCACACTGATCATTGTGACAAAGATCTAAAGATATATAAGCCTCTATCCGGACGAATTAACATATATGAAATATCAGACATATATGAAATTCTAATATAAAAGTCATCTCAGATATATAGAAATGAATCTACGTCCCTCAATCTAGCGGTTTAATAATTTTACCAACCAGTCAACTAAAATGTGAAAAAACCTTTGCTCATATGCAATAAACTAACTAGTAAATATAAGTTTTGTGGGTTATAATCAGTTAATGGCATAAAAAAATAATGTTCTGCCCACGAATACGCCCACTTTTTTTTAGTTCTGGGTTGAAAAGTACCTGTTATTTTTTCTCTTGAGTGTTCTCGTAAATCCGGGAAATTATTCTTCAGATATTGGAGGTTGCAGCTCCATTTTTGGAAACCCCTTGTTATTAGAAACGTCCGGATAGGACTTGGCTGTATTCAAGGGGGGGTTTTTTTCTTGATATTTTTATATTGTCTAATGGTTGATTTGCTTCAGTTCTTCTTGTTTTTTCACATTTTTCACTTTTTTTCAAACATAAATTTTTTAACCCTTTCCCAAATTGTTTTTTTTTTTTATTCTCACAATTTTAGGTTTTGCTCACTTTCTGGGACATTTTTCCCCTTATTCTGAACTATTCTGGGATTTTATTTACAATTTACATTTCTAAAAAAGCAATAATATATACAGAGTTTTTTAAACATTCATATTTGACAATTTCCTATCCCCAAAATTTTTTTTAATTTAACCATTTTCCATCAAAGTTTTTTTGACATGTCACTCTCTTTTTTCCTTCTGATTTGATTTTATCAGATGGGATGTTCCAACGAATATTATTTTGTCTACTTCCATGTTTAATCCGCGATCGGGTTAGCAGAACGATACAACCGAACTATTATGGAAAACGAGATCGATGATGTTGGTTTTAAAATGTGATCCTGGGAAATGTGGCTGAAGCTGCAAATACACCATATATCGATCAACCGTTCTCCCAAAGAAAAATTCCGGGTAGTGTTCTGAACGGGAAATGGACTCGAGCAAGTCAATTTGGAAAAATTAAAAATTTTTGGTTGTACTGCTTTTACCCATGTACCAGTTAAAAAAAGGGAAGAAACTGGACTCGAAAAGAAAAAAAAGAAATTTTTTTCGTTGGATATGGGGGAGATTTCCCAAAGGGAAAACAGATTGATGGATCCCCCCACCCAAAAAAATCGTCATTTCGAGGGATGTTTATTTTCTTGGAAGAAACATTCCAAAAGTTCAAATAATGGAAAAAATTCAGGGAAATCAACCCAAACATGAATTGATCATCGAACCCACAAACTCAGAAAACCAAGGATTTTTTTGGGAAAAAACAATGACATTGGGTTCGGGTCATCATGAAAAAAAAAGACGGAAGAAACTTCCCAAGGAAATGAAGATACACTAGATGAGGAGACAGAACCTATCGAAGAAAGAAGGTATAATCTACGTGATCGTAAAACAAAAGAATTTCCCCGATTTTTAAACATACAGTGTTTTCTCTAATGGTATTTATGAACCTTTTACTGTAGATGATGCCTTGAGTGTGGATATTCTGAAAGAATGGGTAAATCTTGGGAAAACTGAGATGGAATCTCTCCCCAACAATAAAACGTGGGGTTTTTAAAAGACAAACCCAAAAAGGGAGAGCAATTGTTAAAATAAATGGGTTTTAAAGTTAAAAAAAGGGGTATCGAGGGGAAAAAATAGGTAGGTTTAAGGGCCCGATTAGTAGCCAAAAGGGTATAGTCAACAATTTGGGGGTTTATTATTTGGATATTTTTTCTCCTGTAGTACGATATAGTACAATTCGTTTTCTTCTTGCTCCCGAACTAAATGAATTTGGAAATTGATCATTTAGATATAAAAAGCTTTTTCAATGGCGATCTTGACGAAGAGATTTTTTTTGGGACAACCAGAAGGTTTCAGGGAAAGGAAATAGAAAAAATAAGGTATGTTTATTAAAAAGGCCATTTACGGTCTCCCAAAAAAGCTTCGCGGATGTGGAATAAAAAAACTCATGGTTTGATGATGGACTTAAAAATTTATTCAATCTTCTAATGAACCGTGTGTTTAAATTTTTAAAATTTGAAATCAATACATAATAATAAAATTTCACTCTATGTAGATGACTATATTTTATTCTACAATGATTTTGATGAGGCGAAAATGTTGAAAGAATATTTAAATTCCCAATTCAAAAACCAAAAATTTAGGTCCTGCAAGTCAAATCTTGGGAATCCCAAAAAATTCGGGGCCGAAAAATAATACTCTAAATTAGGTCAACAAATTTATATTAATCAGATTCTTGGTAAGTTTGGAATGATGGTTCAATCCGGTGAGCATTTTAATGGAAACGAATCAAAGCATATTCAAGCCCGGTATCATTATATCGGGGAATTGATTGAGGAGGGAGAAATTAATATTCATTATAAATCTAGTGATCAAATGATTTTTTTTTTAAACAAAAGCTTTTCCGGCAGAAACATAACTTTTGTTAAAAGGGGATGGGTCAAAATTAAAGGCCTTTTTGCTCTATTTTCTAAACAGAATATTTGCTATTGATGGATAAAGGGGAGAGTGTTAATTAAAAGGATTTTTAAAACTAACTCCTCTGTATATTTTTAAAAAAAAAAACAATTATGAATATAATGTCATGTTGAAAATAGAACTTGTCTTTAAAATTTTTTTTTTTTTTTAAAAGAGTTCTTTTAATCTGGGGTTTTTCCCAATCAAAAATTTCTGCTAGTTTGAGTCAGAGTTAAACTGATAGTTTCACATCTGTATCTTGTTTTTTTTCCTTTTTTCCCTCTAACTGCCACATTTGAGGAATACATTTGTTTTTCTATAATTTTCCGGGGGGAATTTCCCCTCTGGGAAATGTTTGCCAGCTGTTTTTTTTGGTTTTTTTTAAAAAAGCCTAAAATTTCAAAAAATGTTTTCCATCAACATTTTTTAACCCCCTATAAGGATCGTACAAAGTTTCCCAACTCAATTTTTTTTACCCCTTTTGAGTACAGAAAGTAAGAGTTCCATTTGTTATATCAAAAAGATGAAATAAGACTTTTTTTTGTCCCATCGGATGGTCTTACGGGGACGCTGGTAACCTCGGGCAGTCGCTCCTGTCGTTTCCCAAAATTTGGGGGGGGTTTTTTATCCATCTATTTCGCGGGGTTTTTTGTTTGTTTTACATTTTTCTTATTTCTAACAGTTATCAGATTTTTTTGATACGCGTTGTTATTTTTTATACACCCCCTTATTTTTCCCCTTTAGAAACATACAAGCAATTTTTTTTTTTTCCCCTATATATTTTCCCCCTTTTTTGGAGTGAAAAAAACCCCGCAGGTTTACCTTTTCGGTTTGCTTTTAAATTTTTCCCCAGGGGGGGTTTTGGTAGAAATTTAAACAGAAAACCCCTTTTAAAAAAGGTCCATGATACATTGGCCTTTATTTAAAAAAGGTCCCAAAACCGAAAAAATTTTTTCGGTTTTGGGTTTTTTTTTGGCAGGGGTTTTTTTTTGGGATCACAACCCGGGACAATTTATGTTCAAAATGTAACCTTCGTGGTGGTAAGTTTAAAACCCCCTTGATTCCGTCTTAGACTTCTTTTTTTTGTTTCCCCCAAAGTTTTTAGGCGGCCTCAAAATAATAACATTGACTCATGGGGGGGGGGGGGCTTCACAAGGTAAATGGAATTATTTTTTGTATGACTTTTTACTTTATGAAGACGACCTTGTGCATCAAACACAGCAGGAGTTGCATTGAAGCATCTAAGATTTGTTCAAACCGCTCCCTAAAAAACATAAAAAAAAAAATGGGTGGTGTAAAAATGGGTTGGGGTGAATAATTTTCTGATAACGGGAATTTTTATCACCCCCTTGAAGAAGAAAAAAACCAAAAAATTTCTCAATTATTTCTTGGGGGTTTAAATTCTCGAGATCGATATTTGATTTTGGGGGATGGGGGCCCCAAAAAAGTTTTGATCCATAACTATTAGTGCTAGTCAATAAAAGATTATACATCTTTTTCCATTTTCTTCAAAATTGAACCCCTTTTCTGGTCCCAGGGAAATCTGGTTGTTTTGGGCCACCTTTTAAATAATTCACGACGTTTTTTGTTGCACGTTGGTTTTTTGGCCCCAAAAAACGGGTTTCAAAGGGGCATCTACCAACGATAGTGCGAGGGGTTTTTTGGGGAAATTTCGCCCAAAACAACTTCCGGGCACGATTATTGGGATGTTTTACTTGGGGCATTGATCTCAGAAAAGTTCTGAGTAAAAAAATTACCATGGCCCCCTCGTCTCTTTTTTGGGAAACATCATGTTTGACGGTAAGGTCTACCGTATAAACCCCCCCTTTTTTTGAATTATAGAACGTGATAATTTCTGGTTTAAATTTATCAACATGGGGTCAAAGCTTTTCCAAAAAGGGTGGGGGGCTGGGGGCTAGTATAACGTTTTTTTTTTTTTTTTGGGAAAATACGAAAACCCCAAAAAAATATTCTCTTTTTTAAAAAAATCTGAAAAATAACTGGTCTGTTTTTTGTTCAAAAATCAACAAAAACTCGTTTTTTTTTTTGAAAGGAAATAATCAATTTTTGGGTTTGTAATGAAGAGTCGATCAGTTTGATAATTTTTCAACCAATTATCGCGGGGGGTTGCGGGGCCCCCTTTTTTATATCGGGTCAAACAAACCCCTAACCTTATTTTTTGCATCGTTTTCCCGAAATGGTCCTTCTGGTTGTTTCCCCAAAAAAAATTCTAAATTCGTTATAAAACATTTTTCGAAACTACTGAGGGGAACATCTTCAAACCATATTTATTGGGTTTTTTTTTGGGGGAAATATTGTTTGGGAAACCCTTTTCCCCCGCCCCCAAAAGATCTCGTCTATTTTGTACTCCTGAAATATAGTTGATTTTGCAGTTGTTCACAATAATTCAAATATCGACCTAATCGGAGCAATTTGTCAGTTTTGAAACCCAACCCAAAACATCGAACCGTATGATCTCGAGGAACAAAAAAACGTTTTGTGACTTGGGGCCCAAAAAAAATTTTTTTCCCCCCACCCTTCCCATCCCCAAAAAAATTTAAAATTGAGCCGTTACTTTTTTTTAAAAACCAGCCATGTATAGAAGTCCAAGTAAACCCGACTTTCTTTTTTTCCGTAGGACGAGCTTTAACTTTCTCGTGTAAATTCATGATATTTTTCGATGAAAATTTTTTTGTCTCCCCCACAAAAAATCCAAAGACTCAGAAAAAAAAAACCCCCCAAATTCGGGTTGGTGATTTAGCTTCTCAGCTGGGGGTCCCACCGGGAAGATTTAATGACTTTTTTTTTCCGATCTAGTGCGTAAGTTTTTGGGGGGGACATGTTTTTTTCCCCCTAGTTTTTTGTCTTTGCAAAAAAAGGGGTGTTTTTTTGGGCCTTATTTCTAAAATTTAAAATTTTCTATTCTTCGAAATTTTTGCGACCGGCATTTTCCCCCCTGAACTCAAAAAATCGTCTTCCCCCCCCTGTTTGGTTATCAGATTTTTCCCCCCACCCAATTATATCTTCTTCGTGGTTGTTCATCGCCAACCCTTCATCTTTAAAAAATGCATCTTCTAGTAAATTAAAAGTCGTCCCCCCCTTTTTTTTTGTAATCCATATTTGACAATTTCAACTGAAATGAAAAACATCATTCAAAAATTTCAATTTTGTATGAAAAAATTTTTATTCCCTCCACTTTTTAAAAAAAAGTAGAAAAAAAATGAAAAAATTTTAAATTTTTTCAGGGCAACGAAACCCGGGGGTTGGGTCTTGGGTTTTTCAACAAAAAAAAACGTTTTACGGACATCCGATCAAGTGGTCAATACAGCACATTTGGGAACAAAGCAAGGGAAATACTGGGGAGCCTGGGGCGTAGCTCGTATGACCCCAAAAAAGATTAGTTATGGGCCCTTTGGGTCTCACATCCCGGCGCCATTTGTGGGTTTAAAGGGGCGATTACTTTCACGTTTCTACCCCCCCCTTGACCGGGAAACAACTGTCCTGCAAGAAAAAAATCAGTTTTGTGTTAAAGGGAAAAAATTTTGGGAAATTTTTCCCCTTTAAAAGTTCTGTTTTCTAGTGTTCTGGATTTAAAAAAAAATTTCTCGAAACATTTCCGTTTTTCGGTGATGTCCATTAAAAAAATGATTTGTCTAAAATTATGTCACAGCCAAAATAGTGTTTCGCCAATTGAGTATTTTGGAACTGAAAATTACCTTTAAAAACACAAGTTTGAAAAAACGGAGCAAACATACAGCTTGGTGTCTCTCATATGTGAACTGATTTTTTCATTAGAATACTTTCGAAAGGAGAACACCTGGTCATCTTAGAAGTAACATTTAGCAGTTTATGCTAGGTGTTATGTATTGAGTGTCCGATATTTTACAGGACGATTCCTTACTTATTTTCAAGGTGAAAGGTTCATACAAGCATGGGTCCGCAAGGCCTTCATTTTTACAGGTATACAAGGAGTTGAAAATTTACTTTTATTTTGATTTCCGTAAATAATTTTAAAATAATGTCGATATTTGAATGAAAATTGGTATTTGGGATTTTCAATATGAGAAACTTAAATTTGATCCCCAGTTTGGCCCTTTGTTATAGGCGCTGCCTACAGGTCTTTGTCTCTTTGGAGAGGCCTCTAACAAGAAAGTGGTGTGGAGTTTTTTGGCCCGCCTTGCTGAAGCTCTAAATTTATTTATGGCTTCAAGAAATTTTAAAATTGTAAATTTGAAATTGACGCTGTGAATCTTTTGTTTAATTAGGATAAAAATTCAAAACTTCCTATCCAGCAATAATTGCTGATCAAATGATGTTTCCTTCTGTAAATCACTACAACAATAAAAACAAATAATGAAATTCTATACTAGTCAATAAGAAATATGTACAAGAGTTTCTGCTGTATAACAATTTTGAGTTTCTTTTATTTGTATTTATACAATTACAAAGAGAATTGTTTCTGGGTTGTTGAACCTGTCGGTTTCATCAAATGACAATGTACCTCTGATTGAGTGGAGTTGTGTAGCTCGTAGCTAGACTTAGCGTAATGTGAGTCGTAACTGTGGACGTACCATCGGTTGCTAAGGACCGATCAGGTTGGAATAAATTATCATCAACTTTATCCGTGGAATGATTGTTCTCAGTAATACGATTATAAAAAACAATATTGTTTAGTTAGAATTTGTTTTTACTGAAACATTCAATTTTTTGGAATTTGAAATTTCTCAGTACACTCTTCAACGCACGTTTGTTACAGTTGTGTATAATCTCATTGAGAAATGGTTGCTATTTGAACATACAAATCAGTTTATGCTGAGATTTGTCATTAGTAGTCAATAATTAAAAATTTAAGATTCAAGATTAAATTTTGATTTAGACAAAAAATTTATCTTGCTCCTTTTTAAAAAAAAGGGAAAGGGTTTTTCTTTATTTCGATCAGCCAAGACTACGTTTACAAAAGAATAAAAATCAGAATTCAGCACAATTAGGTTTGAGAATTTTATATCCAAAAAAGACCCTTTAATTGAAGATATTAGAGGAAGTGTATAAGAACTATCACCCACCAATCGTCAAATACCTTCGTAAAGTTTCCTGTATGATGAGAGAATATTCCAAAAACCCCAAGATTGAATATATATATGTATATGATCGCTTCACCCATTTCAGAAGAAAATCAGAGCTCTGTGATAAGTTTCACCAAATCACAAGCTATACAAAAGAACATCCCCAAGACCCATGAGAAATGTATAAAAATTTAAACCATATCACATACCCCCTTAAGGGTCGACACCAAAAATATATCCAAACGGAGTGTGAGTGATACTATAATATTCTAGAAACCCCTTTTAACCCCAATGAACCTTTGTCAGAGAAACCAATGAAAACAGATGAGACTGAACACAGATATTTGATTCAACCCGACAATATTACATGTGATATTTATAATTAAAATGAACTCAGTTGGAAAATAATTAAGGTACTACACTGAAACCAAGTCATGGACTTGACCTTGATAAGTTTTATTGCGTTTACTGAGAAAAAGGGTTTTTTTATGAACCAAGATAACGAAACTTCATGAAGTAATATCCCACGTTCAATTTTATACAATATGTTCAATTGATATATATATAAATTTTATATATATATATATATATAATGAAATGGTCATAAAAAAAAATCCTACATACCCGATATCACACTATAATTCACTGCTTTGAAATAACTTTTCTTGGGAAGGGGAAGGAAGATTTTTAAAATTTATCAGTTGTTTAAAAGAACAAATTTCATTTCTTTACGGAATGACTGACAAGTTTAAAAACACACGCTGCCCCGATCAAAGATGGATAGCTATGAGAATCGTTTGATATTTTTTAAAAAACCAAACGTACGGTCAAATTTTTGCGCTTGCTCGTGTTCTCTCTTTTTTATATTAGAATTAATAAATTTGAGCTACTCTTAATTATCTTGATCCTGAGCATATTAAATAAGAAATGTAAAGAATATCGTTACAATGAAACGTATCAATTTTTCTAGGAGAAAAATCGATCCCTCTATCATATTTACCTGAAAAAGTATGTTTTCAAGAGTGCTAAAAGCAGCCGTTTTCGAGATATTTTGATTTAAATTAATCGATGCATACAATCTTCCTCTCATTGATTCGGAACTCTCTGAAAATGAAAGTATCAAGTAGGCTAGTGAGTTCATTTCAAATTTTTCTCTGTGCAGTCATGAAAAAAATAATATCTGGACGCAAAGTTAGAGACTTTTATTTATTATCATTGTGATTATTTGTAAAAATGATAAAATTCACCAATGCAGCGTATGCTGACATACTTTTTACATACGGATTGCTAACGGAAATGATATGAGGCTAGACGTTTGTATCAGGAGCGTTATCTGAACCGCACAACTCCTATTTAAATTTTTTTTTCAAGAATTCACGCTCAGTTTAGGGGAAAGGAAGTTTTGAGATAGCTAGTCATCTGTCGGGTGCACATCGGACGGTAAGAACCCTAGAAACCGAGGAAGCAATTCTTAATCTGATAGGAGAACCCCCGGGAAACAAGCTCCAGAAAAATAAGGCTGACGTTAAACATTTCATGTTTTGGTACGGAAAATTTTAATTGATAATTTGTTATATCCCTACCATATTAAAAGAGTTCAAGCAATACTCCCTCGTGACTTTCCGTCACGTATCAACTTTGTCGTTAGTTCCCAATGCCTTGTTCAAAATCCTCTATTTGGAAATCAAATCCTGTTTACCAACGAAGCAAAATTTCTAAGCAACGCTGTACGCAATTTTCACGACAATATTTCGTGGTCAGAGGAAAACCCTCATGCGATACAGGAATCACATTCCCAAGAACAGTTCTCTCAACGTTTGGGCAGGAACCCTTTGGGAGATTATTTCATAGGTCTATTCTTTATTCTGGTAGATTGAACGGAGCGAGATATCGTCATTTTCTTGAAGAAGATTTGCCTATTTTTCTGGAAGATGTGCCATTTTGACTACGTAATGAAATGTGGTTTATTCATGACGGTGCCCCGGCAAATTTTAGCACCCAAGCACGAAAATTTTTTAGATAAATTTTGGGCAACCGTTGGATAGGTCGGAGAGGGCCTCAGCCATGACCCCTAGGTCACCAGACCTCAACAGTTTTTTTTTTTCTGTGGAGACATCTAAAATCCTTAATTCACCAGTCATTATCGGAACTGAAGAAGAATTGAGTAATATAATAATTAACTTTTGTAGAACGATTCAAAATACTCCAGGGATTTTCCAAAGAGTGCGCCAATCAATGAAAAGAAGATTGAATGCGTGGATACAGGCAGGGGGGTGGATATTTCGAACATTTATTGTAATTTTGATTTAGATTTATATCTAGTGTTCCGTTATTTATTGTTGTTTGAAAATTAGTGTTTGAAATGTTTCTGATTTATTTGAAAATATGAACAGGATGGCCTGTAACCATTTTCTTGGTCAACTTGGAGAATGGTTTCCAGCTGATCAATGTCATCTCAATATAGAGAAAACTGAATATCTAATCTTCCACACTAGACAAATAATAAGGAATAATCCACTTCCTTTTTTTCCCTCGGAAATGTATAGATGGGGTCAAAATATCACCAGTACTTCATATAACTTTTGTTTCTAAAAGCCTACGTTACCAAGTTGCGGGCCCTCAAAGTAACAAAATGAAAAATTTTTTTCTTTGATAACTTTCAAAGTGAATATTCAAAATCATCTACAATTTGGTGATTGACTGAACGAATGAATTCCTTCGAAGAGCTTTCATGCAGGAGTCAGTTGTTTTGCTACAAAGTCCACACCCCAAAACTTTGAAATGACTGGGATTTGTCAATATGTTTTAACAAAACAAAGTTACCTGGAGAATTTCCTGAATAATAGCACTCGTGTGGAAAATCGATCGGAGCATCGATTTTTGATAAAAATGCATTTTGTTCGAAGGAAAACAACCTGAGATGTCTACCATTATTCGAAAAGATTAATTTGTAATGAAAATAAAAATGATAGGTACAATGTTCATAACAAATTTTTATCATGCAAACACGTTTATCCTACAAAACTCATGGTGTAAATAATCAATCGCAACTGCTTGATATGACCCCCGTCTCTCTCAATACATTTTTTTAGTCGACGCAAACACCCTCTCTGCACTTGGAATAGCATGCCAGGGTCGTTTCGTATAGCTTCACAATGTAATGTAATTCTGTTCAACAAGGCATCTCTGGTGTGAATAGGTATAGCATGAACGGGGCTTTTCAGATGCCCCCACAGAAATAAATCCAATGGATTCAAATCCGGAGACCGCGGTGGCCATGAATATGGCCCACCTCTACCAATCCATCTACTGGGGAAAATCTGGTTCAGATGGTCCCGCACAATCAAATTGAAATGAGAAGGAGCGCCATCATGCATAAACCACATTCGAATCGTTCTGAATGAACTCCAAATAACGTTCTCCATTCAATCGGTCATGTAGAATGAATGGTCCTATAGGATGGTTTTCTATGATAGCAGCCCAAACATTCTTGTTGAATTTCCGTTGCTGTTTGGTTTGCAATATCCCATGAGGATTTTTTTCGGCCCATATGTGGAGATTATGAGAGTTGATTACTCCATCTCTACTGAAACCTGCTTCATCAGTGAATAAAACTCGAGTAATAAAAGCCATTTCCTCTCTTTGCTTATCCAGGAACCAATTGGCATATTCCAGTCGTACTTACCCACCTTACTTCAATTATTAACAGTTAAATAATATGATTATCTACTTTAATTATTTATTGTTATGGAATATACATTATTTTTGATAGTTATATTTAGTTTATCCCAGTACTCTGTATATAATTCCATCCTTCCATAGAATGTTACTATTGTGACAGATGTAGGAGAACAAAAATAATGACAATAGCAATCTGTCAATGTCAACTACAATGACAATGTTCACAAGTGAAAAATCAATCATCCAATATTTTTCTACCCCTAGGGGTGGATTATATCAGTCCAAATCAAAATATGATCAACTATGAGACATACCCTAACTTATAGATAAAAATCATCCAAATCAGAAAACCCACTACAAAGTTATGCCTGATAGAATCGGTTAACGGACCAAAATTCAATATGCAATATGCTACCCTTGGGGATGGATTATTTCGTTCAAATTCAAATGGGACCAACTTTGAAGTACACCCTATCCAATGAAAGAAGAATAATCAAAATCGAACTACTCTGTAAAAAGTTATGCGCGGTCATACATAAAAAAAATATACGCGTCGACTAGAGAACCTCCTCCTTTTTGATTTCGTCGGTTGAAATAAATTTGAAGAAAAAATGTCTTGTATCTTTGTTGGGTCGGAATTTTTTCAGTCCACCCTCGTATATTTTAACATTAGTTTTATCCTGTTCGGACTCAAGTCACACTTAATATCTAATATTTCTGGAATACTTTGCCTTCGCTCCTTCGGGTTTTGTGAGTGCTCTTCTGCGTCATATCTTCTCTGAAATGAGGGGAAGCTTCTGGTTCTCTATTGCTTATGTCGTTCGTTATAGTTTGGCCGAAACTGAGATAACGGCTGGAAAATACAAGGCTCTCAAGCAAAATATAAACAAAGATAATGTGCTGAAAAACAATGACGGTTGAACATTATAATTTCTTGGCTTTCCAGCTTCGCTCAGGTGTTACGTGATAGTAATGTAAACGTGTAAACTGAGCAATTTATTGAAAAATTGTATTTTCCAAAATCACAGAATTTCAATTCTTTAAAATATATTACAATGAATGATAGCATCGTATGGAACACTCGAAACGGACGATTACATCTACGTATCTACACAAAACCACCTTGACCGATGAAGCAACTGTCCTGCAAGTTCAAAATATCAGTTATGTGTTCAAGAAGTGCAAATTGGTAAATTTGCCTTGATACGTTCTGTCTTCTAGTGTTCTGGATTTGAAAAAATTACTACGAAATATTTCCCATTTGTCAGTGATGTCCGTTTAAAAATGATTTGTCTAAAATTATGTCACAACCAAAATAGTGTTTCGCCAATTGAGTATTTGGAACTGGAAATTACCTTTTAAAAAAACACAAGTTTGAAAAACAGAGCAAACATACAGCTTGTAAAGGGGTTACTCCCCCTATTATCAAACTTTGGCGCTTTTCACTATTATCGGTTTTCACGGCGCCTCCTTTGGTTTATAGTGGAAAAGGCCACTTTGCTCCGGGCAGTCTCATTGAAGAAAGACACTCCAGGTCAATATAGTCGTGACACTGTAACAGGGCCAGCAAGGCAGGCTTTAATTGCCTTTAACTGGGTTTCGAACCTGGGTGGCGACTGCGCTAGATGTTTAAATTCTACTCAAAATAGTCAATGAACGAATACTAAAAACAGGATAAACAGGTATATTAATAATATCAAAATACAGTAAGGGCGGCTGACGGCGGCCTCAAGTTATCTCAACAAATAAACACAGGGCAAGCACTTAATAGCGACACGAAACGGGAAGGGTGTGTTAACGTAGGCGGAGTACACGTAATAACCATAAGCTCTTGGGAAAAAAGGGAGGGGGGGTCGTACGGATTCGTTATAAAGCTCAAAAATGGGTGCAAGGCAACAGCGGGTATTGAATGTGAGTTTTGAGGGGGTCGTACGGATTAGTATGCAAGCTCAAAAACGGGTGCAAGGCATCAGCGGGTATTAAATGTGAGTTTTTAGGGGGAGGGGTTGTACGGATTAGTATGCAAGCTCAAAAACGGGTGCAAGGCAACAGCGGGTATCAAATGCAAGTCTTTACGGACGGCCAAAGCGACTCATTTCAATAGCAGTGCGTAATGCTCCCCGTGGGGCTGGCTGAACCTATCCTGCCTAACTTTTATTCTCCCTCTCTGTGTTTCCCTGATCAAGACACGCCGGAGCCCAGGAAGCTGAGACGTGAGAAATGTCACCCCTTCTATGCGACCTCCAACCGTGTTTTACTATTAATTTTATGCCTTTTACTTACGACACGCTGGGTGCAGGAAGCTGAGACGCGAGAAATGCTCACCCCTTCTATGCGACTTCCAACCGTGTTAACTATTATTTTCAACTCCTACTTACGACACGCCGGAGCGCAGGAAGCTGAGACGTGAGAGATGTCTACCCCTTCTATGCGACCTCCAACCGTGTTTACTAATATTTTCTACCCCTTAAGACCCGACACGCCGGGAGCGCAGGAAGCTGAGACGTGAGAAATGTCTAACCCTTCTATGCGACCTCCAACCGTGTTTACTAATATTTTATACTCCTGAAAACCCAACACGTCGGAGCGCAGGAAGTTGAGACGCGAGAAATGTCTACCTCTCCTATGCGACCTCTACCCGTGCTTCCTATCTCTGTCTATGAAGTCACGTCGGAGCGCAGGAAGTTGAGACGCGAGAAATGTCTACCTCTTCTATGCGACCTCCACCCGTGCTTTTTAACTTAGCCAAACGTATCACATTACTAACCTGCTTTTGTTGTAAAGGAAACTAAATGACTCACTGGATCTGATATACTGGTCTGAAGGTCACGGGCTATCACTCGGCGTACGTGGTGGTTCGTATCGGATCTCAAACACGACTAACATTATCAGCGCCGCAATAAATTGAATATGGGCCTCTGACGGCTATGATTTGATCATGCGCAAATCACACCTGGGGTACTTACAAAATATTTCCTATATACAATATTTACCCAAACTCCGATCCTACTCCTTCGGCAAAGCTCGGGTCGGTCGTGGACTGCTTCGGTCTTTGGCTCTCACTCTGGATACTATTCGGACGCGGACTGCTTCTGCTGGGCTCGGCAAGCTACTGAATCTTTGAAATATTTCTGAACGGAACTACAGCCGGCTTCTCCCTCTTTTCCTAATACCTCTCGACCGACTTATATGCGCGCGCCTTTTTGTGGACTCTGTCGATTGCGATACAAATATACTTTCACAGAATATACAGCTTGTAGAATCCTTCGTGCTGTGACGTCAGCTCGGTGCGTGCGTCTCTGTCTCGACTCAACTGTACTGGGCTCTTGGCTCGACTGGACTACTGTCTCGGGCTTTATCGGGGACTGAATTCTCTCGTCGGTGTTTAAACAGAGCCCAGCTTTGCTGTTTCATAAAATGTTTTCTCGAGAGTCGATAGCCGCGCAGGTTATACTCGTGCGTGCTATTTTAGCTACGTCTGGCGTTATTCGCGTGGTTTCGGAGGGCGTTTAGTCTGTTCTATTAGGATATAGGTAATCCACGGATTCATCACGAACACGAATGGCATTTTAAGACCTATCTTAGTGTCAAGCGGAGTTTAATTCCTTACAGGGAGCTTTTGTCTGATAAATATGCGGGAGAATAGTAACTTCGTTACACATCCTCCCTACTTCGGGGAAAAGAACAAATTTTCTTTTTTTCTTTTAACATGCGTTTGTAGGTCAGAGGGACCTGAAAACTAACCCCGTTTTGCTGTGAACATTCTCAAAACTTGGACGGCTAGCAACCTTATGTTCTAACAAAAAAACAAAAACAGGTTCATTCGGAATATAACAGTATAGCCCGCCAGGTGCCTACCCCGATAGTCAAACCCTTTATTCGGGTAGGTCCACCTGATACATAAATTACGGAATAAAATAAACTTAAATGTGGACCTTTAAAATTTTTCCAAATGAAAAATAAACTCTTGCCTGGTTGCCGGAGAGCAACAAACAGGACTACTGTGTACAATGATCATTGTACAACAAGAAAACATTACCAGTCAAGAAAGAATTAGAAAAAATAGTCATACCACAATAATAAAGTAAAAAATCTTCCTGGATTGGATGCTGGTATACGCATCCTGATCCACGGGTCTCCCTACGGCATCAATGGTGCTGAACACCCGCATCGGGACATGCGGGTCAGGATACCGTTGACATCGGGCACAGGCGTCGTCCTTCTTGTGCTGGTCTCCTTTATGCTGGTCTCCCTGGGCTGGTCTCCTCTGGGCGGCTGGCTGTGTGACGTGGACCTTCCGGGAGCAACATGTTCCTTAGTTCACCTCGGTATTCGGGCTATGGGCCGGGCGCAGATCATTAACATGGATCCGTAAGAACCGCTTGCCTCCCTGATTTTCAGGTTATACACCACTGGTGATAATACCTGGGTCACCGTGTATGGACCGGAGTATTTTGGAGCCAGTTTGGCGGCAAAACCTCTTTCGGCTGATGATAGGTGATGATCTTTCTTCATCACCTGCTCGCCCACATGACATCGCTATTCTCGGCGCCGGAGATTGTAGTAGCGGCTCTGAGTGGTGAATGTTCTGGCAAGGTTGATTCGGACCATCTCAAACGTCTCCTGCAGGTGTTTGAGCCTCTCTGTGTGACTTGTGACTTCCGCTTGGTTAATTCCTCCTTCATCTTCCTTCGTGGGTGGTACTTGCGGTCTGTATATCGCCTTTGGTACTTCCATCTTCCTTCAGAGTTCAGAATTCTGGAGAATATCCGGTGGAGTCCTGGCGGGCGGTATTGATTGCAAACAGTAGGTCGGATAGGGGTGAATCCCATTTTCGGTGGTCCTGGTCACAGGGATTGGGCGATCATCGTCTTGAGCGTCTTATTGGCCCTCTCCACGGGTTTGCTTGTGGCGTGTATGGCGGTGTTCTACGGTGGTTGATTCCAAGTTCCTTCAGCATATCCTCGAACAGGTGCCCTGTGATTTGGGTTCCGTTGTCGCTACTCCTAGTAGATTCCACTGCCTGGCTATCCTGTCGCCGACATAGGAGATTACGGCACCGGTGTCAATCAACGCTTCAGCAGTACCACCGGGAATCTTGACGGGAAGATGCGGTCGGTCGTCGGCGGTAGCGATGTTGACGGTGGGTGAGGCGTCCTGGGGGCGGTGCTGCACGTGCCTCAAGTCGTGGCAGCGCCCTAATGGTTTTCCGGCCGTGGGCATGGGCAATCACGATACATCCTCCGTCTCGCTTGCATCGGGGCAGAATATCCTTGGGGCTGACTGGCATTGGCTCCTAAAATGCCCTGTCTGCCCGCATCGCCAACACTCTCGGTTTCCTTCGATGGGATGGCGGTTGACTGGGCTGCCTTGGCTCGCGACTGGCTGGACAACTGGGCTCCCAGGGGGCGGTGTGGCTAGTTGAGCAAGCCTAGCGACCACTGGTGGGGCTGATGGGGTCCTGTATGGTGCCAAAAGCGGCGATGGAGTCGTCCTCCGAGCTTGTTTAATTTCGGCTCGCAAAAGCCCTTCTCTCTGGCAGCTTTGGCGAACTCATGGACGTTGTTGAAGTTCGTCCTCCTTATTTCACGTCGAAGCTCTGGGTGTAGGTTGCGGTACAGCCAGTTCAACTCCTGATCTGGCGGAATTCCACCATGGCGGCGAATCAGGGTCTGCAGATCGGTGATGTAGGCTGCCGTACTTTCTCTCAGGCTGTGTGCCCTCCTGCTGATGGCCGCTTCCAGGTCAATTCGGTAGTTGACGGGAAACAAGAAGTCCTGAAAGGCGATGCAGAAGTCTATCCATCTCGGCCAACATGCCCGGTTGTTTCTGAACCAGAGGGCCAGCATTCCTTCCAGCAACTCTGGCATGGCTTGTAGGAGGCGGTCTGCTGGGATGCCTTGAGATTCTCGAATCTCCTCCAATCTTTCGAGAAAGGCGGCATGGTCGTTGGTCCCATTGAAGGTCACTCTCCAGTCCTTCACTCTCAGTGGTGCCATCCTACACTCGTGGTAGGCGGCGGAGTGGGGCGGCATGTGCTACCACTAGGGTCCTGTGGGCACGTTGCTCATGATTGGATTTCCAGTGCTCGTCACTGTGATTGTGGGTAATACTGGCGGCGGTGCGGTTGTCGTGGTAACTCCTGTGGTCGTCGTGGGGAACGGAAACGGGTTGGTGACGGTCGGTGCGGGTGATGCTGCTCGTCCTCCTCGGAGAAACTTTATGATTCTCCTTCGCTTCGCGTCGACGGTGCCGGTTGTATCCAAGCGAAATCTAGCGAGCTCGGTGTCTAGCTCCTCTTTCCGTAGTTGATACACCCATCCGACGCAGGTCTCGTTGGGGTCACCTCCTGCACCTGGACTCAGAGGCAGTGGGCACGCGGCCGGCCCTGTGGTGGTCACTGGCACGGAAGTGGGGCTTCCTAGTCCTGTCGGCATCTTAGGCGAATACTCGTACGTTTCACTTGTCTCACAGTCGAAACTCAACCCCTTGGCTTGCACGTCTTACTTGGCTCACAGACGGAACTCAACTCCTTGGCTTGCACGTCTTACTCGGCTCACAGTCGGAACGCAACTCCTCAGCTTGCACGTCTTACTTGGTTCACAGTCGGAACTCAACTTCTTGTCTAGTGCTCATATCTTGGGCACCGTACCTCCTATTGACGAACGGATGGCGAGGAGCGCTTCTGCGCACTCGGAAATTCGTTAAGGAGGTATCGCACGGACGCCTGACCCTCTTCTGAGCCGGGTTTGACAATCTGTCAACAATGACAGGTCGGTAGCCTCCAACGGATTTCGGTTCTATACACCCGGCGGAACTAGCTTCACGGATTTCAAACTGTCTTTATCGTACGAGCTTGCTTTCTCTCTCTTCACCCACGTGTCTCGTGAATGGTTAACCTGAAACGGAAACGGATGACGTTAATCGGTTCTACACCCCCGGAAACCTATTAAACGAGGGGTCACTCGGCATATTGACTCTCTTTTGAGTCGAAGTTGACATCTGTCAAAAATGACAGGTCTCGGTATTCTATATAAACGGTCCCTGCTCGGGCGCCAATTTGTAAGTTACTCCCCTATTATCAAACTTCGGCGCTTTTCACTATTTTCGGTTTTCCTCGAGCGCCACCTTTGGTTTATAGTGGAAAAGGCCACTTTTGCTTCGGGCAGTCTCAGTGAAGAAAGACACTCCAGGGGTCAATATAGTCGTGACACTGTAACAGGGCCAGCAAGGCAGGCTTTAATTGCTTTTAACTGGGTTTCGAACCTGGGTGGCGACTGCGCACTAGATGTTTAAATTCTACTCAAAATAGTCAATGAAAGAATACTAAAAACAGGATTAACAGGTAAATTAATGATATCAAAATACAGTAAGGGCGGCTGACGGCGGCCTCAAGTTATCACAACAAATAAACACAGGGCAAGACACTAAATAGCGACACGAAACGGGGAAGGTGTGTTAACGTAGGCGATTACAGTAATAACCATAAGCTCTTGTGAAAAAAAGAGGGGGTCGTACGGATTCGTGATAAAGCTCAAAATGGGTGCAAGGCAACAGCGGGTATTAAATGTGAGTTTTAGGGGGTCGTACGGATTAGAATGCAAGCTCAAAAACGGGTGCAAGGCAACTGCGGGTATTAAATGTGAGTTTTTAGGGCGGGGGTCGTACGGATTAGTATGCAAGCTCAAAAACGGGTGCAAGGCAACAGCGGGTATCAAATGCAAGTCTTTACGGACGGCCAAAGCGACTCATTCCAATAGCAGTGCGTGATGCTCCCCGTGGGGCTGGCTGAACCTATCCTGCCTAACTTTTATTTGCCCTCTCTGTCTTTCCCTGATCAAGACACGCCGGAGCGCAGGAAGCTGGGACGTGAAATGTCTACCCCTTCTATGCGACCCCCAACCGTGTTTACTAATATTTTATACCCCTGAAAACCCGACACGCCGGGCGCAGGAAGCTGAGACGTGAAAATGTCTACCCTTCTATGCGACCTCCAACCGTGTTCCACCAATATTTATACCCTGAAAACCCGACACGCCGGGCGCAGGAGCTGAGACGGAAATGTCTACCCTTCTATGCGACCTCCAACCGTGTTTACTAATCCCTCAAAACCGACACGCCGGGCGCAGGAAGCTGAGACGTGAGAAATGTCTACCCCTCCTATGCGACCTCCAGCCGTGTTTACAATCCCTCAAAACCGACACGCCGGGCGCAGGAAGCTGAGACGTGAGAAATGTCTCCTTCTATGCGACCTCCAACCGTGTTCACGAATCCTCAAAACCGACACGCCGAGCGACGGAAGCTGAGACGTGAGAAATGTCTACCCCTTCTATGCGACCTCCACCCGTGTTTCCTATCTCTGTCTTAACACCAAGTCACGTTAGAGCGCAGGAAGTTGTGACGCGAGAAATGTCTACCTTCTATGCAACCTGTACCCGTGCTTCCTATCTCTGTCTATAAAGTCACGTCAGCGCGGGTAGTTGAGACCAGAAATGTCTACCGCTTTATGCGACCTCTACCCGTGCTTCCTATCTCTGTCATGAAGTCACGTCGGGCCAGGAAGTTGAGACGGGGAAAATGTCTACCTCTTCATGCGACCTCCACCCGTGCTTTTAACTCAGCCAAACGTATCACATTACTAACCTGCTTTTGTTGTAAAG
The DNA here is from genome assembly GCA_018342105.1 of Gonioctena quinquepunctata. Classification (NCBI taxonomy): domain Eukaryota; kingdom Metazoa; phylum Arthropoda; class Insecta; order Coleoptera; family Chrysomelidae; genus Gonioctena; species Gonioctena quinquepunctata. The sequence continues at coordinate 212,591 of JAFIRS010002270.1, read as the reverse complement.
AAACTAAATGACTCACCGGATCTGATATACTGGTCTGACGGTCACGGGCTATCACTCGGCGTACGTGGTGGTTCGTATCGGATCTCAAACACGACTAACATTATCAGCGCCGCAATAAAGTGAACATGGGCCTCTGACGGCTATGTTGACAGCGCAAATCCACGTGTACTCAAAATATTTCCGATATACAATATTTACCCAAACTCCGATCCTACTCCTTCGGCAGAGCTCGAGACGGTCGTGGACTGCTCCGGTCTTTGGCTCCCACTCTGGATACTATTCGGACGCGTGACTGCTTCTGCTGGGCTCGGCAAGCTACTGAATCTTTGAAATATGTCGAAACGGAACTACGCCGGCTTCTCCTCTTTCCTAATACCTCTCGACCGACTTATATGGCGCGCCGTTTTGCGATACAAAATAGTTTCACAGAATAATTACCCAGCTTGTAAAATCCTTCGTGCTGTGACGTCGGCTCGGTGCGTGCGTCTGTCTCGACTCAACTGAACTGGGTGGCTTCTATCGTGACATCAGCTCGGTAGCGTGTGCTCTTGGCTCGACTGGGCTGCTGTCTCGGGCTTCTATCGGAGGACTGAATTCTCTCGTCGGTGTTCAAACAGAGCCCAACTTGTTTCATAAAATGTTTTCTCGAGGGTCGACAGCCGGCGCAGGTTATACTCGTGCGTGCTATTTTAGCTACGTCTGGCGTTATTCGCGTGGTTTCCGGAAGGCGTTTAGTCTGTTTATTAGGATATAGGTAATCCACGGATTTATCACGAACACGAATGGCATTTCTAGACCTATTATTAGTGTCAAGCGGGTTTAATTTCTTACAGGGAGCTTTTGTCCGATAAATATAGCGAGAAAATAGTAACTTCGTTACAGTGTCTCTATGTGAACGGATTTATTTTTTCCTTAGAATACTTCCGAAAGGAGAACACCTGCTCATCTTAGAAATAACATTCAGCAGCTTATACGGGGTGTTATGTAATAAGTGTCCGATATTTTACAGGACGACTCCTCATTCATTTTCAAGTGAAAGGTTCATATAAGCATGGGTCCGCAAGGCCTTCATTTTGATATACAAGGTGTTGAAAATTTATTTTTATTTTGGATTTCCGTAAATAATTTTTAAAATAATGTCGATATTTGGACGAAAATTGGTATTTAGGAATTTTTCAATATAGAAATTCAAATTTGATCTTCATTTGGCCCTTTGTTATAGGGGCGCCCCCTACAGGTCTTTGTCTCTCTTGGAAGTCTCAACAAGAGCGGTGTGGAGTTTTCGGCCCGCCTTGCTGGTTTCAAATTTATTTATGTTTCAAGCAAATTTCTTAAAATTGTAAATTTGAATGGACGCCAGAATTTTTTGTTTAATAAGGATGGAAATTCAAACTTCCTAGCCAATAATAATTGCCGATCAAGTGATGTTTCCTTCTGTTAATCACTACAACAATGAAACAAATACGAAATTTATACTAGTCTAATAAGAAATATGTACAAGAGTTTCTGCTGTATAACAATTTTGAGTTTCCTTTATGTATTATACAATTACAAAGAAAATTGTTTTGGGTTGCTGAACCTGTCGGTTTTATCGATGACAATGTACCTCTGATTGAGCGGAGTTGTGTAGCTCGTAGCTAGACTTAGCGTAGTCGTGTGGGCAATCAGGACGTACCAATGGCTGCTGGGCGACCGATCAGGTTGAACAAATTATCATTAACTTCTTATCCGTGGAATGATTGTTCTCAGCAATACGACATAAAACAATATTGTATGTGTCAAATTTGTTTTTACTAAAACTAAAACATTCAACTTTTGGAATTTGAAATTTCTCAGTACACTCTTCATCGCACGTTTGTTTCATTTTTGTATAATCTCATTAAGAATTGGTTGTTTATAAATTTATTTGAACATACAAATCAGTTTGTGCTGAGATTTGTCATTAGTAGTCAATACTGAAATTGAAGATTCAAGATTAAATTTTGATTTAGACAAAATTGATCTTGTTCTATATAAAAAAAGGAAGGTTGTTCTAATTTTGATCAGCCAAGACTACGTTTCACAAAGAATAAAAATCAGAATTCAGCACAATTAGGTTTGGAGAATTTCATATCCAAAAATGACTTCAATTGCAATGATATTCAGAGGAAGTGTATAAGAACTATCTTTCACCAATCGTCAAATATTCCTTCATAAAGTTACCTGTATGATGAAAGAATATCCCAAACTCCAAGGATTGAATATATACATATATATGTATATGATCGCTTCACCTATCTCAGAAGCAAAAATCAGAGCTCTGTGATGAGTATTACCAAATCACAAGCTATACAAAAAGAACATCCCCAAGACCATGAGAAAAGTATAGTATTCAACTATATCACATACTCCTTGTGATCGACACCAGAAAAATATCAAACGTAGTGTGGTGATACTATAATATTCTAGAAACCCTCTTTCAACCCCAATGAACCCTTGTCAGAGAAACCAATGGAAACAGATGAGACTGAACACAGATATCTTGATTCAATTCGACAATATTACATGTGATATTTATAATTTCCCCTAAACTCAGTTGAAAAATAATTAGGGTACTGCACTGAAACCAAGTCATGGACTTGACCTCAATAAGTTTTATTGCTGTTTACTGAGCAAGGTTTATTGATAAACCAAGGTAACGAAACTTCATGAAGTAATATCCCACGTTCACTTGATACAATATTTTCAAATGATATATATATATATATATATATATATATATATATATATATATATATATATATGCGTAGCGTTCACTTCAAGGAATAAAATGGGAACAAAGTGGTCATTCTGAGGAACATGTGTTCATTTTGAGGAACTCCCCACAGTGCCCCATATATACTGTGTCACAAAAAGTGTACTTCGAGGAACTATAGTTGATGCATAGGTCATTTCGGGGAGTTTCTCTAAGGGTGGAGTTTGGGGAACTACTGAAATACAGAAGAGGGAGTTTGGGGAACTACTAAAATACAGAAGAGATAGTTTGGGGACCTACATAAAGTGCACATAAAGGTCACTTCGAGGAATATTGAATATTTTAAAAATATTATCATTTGGGGTAAATAAATAGTCAGGACTATGTTTTCAACAGACTTTCATAACATTTCAAAAAAAGTTTATATTTAACGTAAACTCAAAACACTTCACTACAATTTTCACAAAAAATTGGATTACAAAACACTTGTTTCGCTACACTATAGATTTTTCAAGTGGATATAAGTTTATCTCCAGTTGAAAAAGATATAGTATAGCAAAACACGTGTCGTGGGTTTTGTAAACCTTTTTTTTAAATCGTAATGAAGTACGTATTTTTAGTTTACTTTGATTATGCATTTTCATCAATTATCGGCCGCGTCTTTTCAAAATTCATATTTAACGATAGTGGAAATACCCGATGCAAAGTGCATTATCATCCTATTTATTTGTCAACTACACTCGCAAGATAAATGTTGTTTTCAAACGTCGGAAAAACATGACATATCTTAACTCATTTCACGTCATCAAAATTTGATCTTTTAGACGGCTGTGTGTTGCCATTAGCAGCGAAAGTAAAAGTACTGTAACGTAAATAAACTTAACTTGGTTTAACTAATTTATTTCACCTTAAATTTACAACTAATTCATATTACTAACTACGCCACTGTATCGCTCGACGTTATCGGCTGCTAAGACTCCTGTGCCATCTTGAGGGCTGCCTATTTATCTCCGTTACAGAATTCCCGATCTTTCGAATTCTGGCAGTTGGCGACCAGCATGTTCCAGTTGTTTCCAATATTGACCGTTATTCACCGCGTCAGAGCGACTGGATTGTTCTCGAATATCTCCGGGGAAGACCTCATCGTTGTCGATGGCAACGCGTGAGGCGACAGGTCCGGCCTAGGTTCGTTACATTGCCCCCTTCTTAAAGACATTTCGTCCCGAAATTTCATCCTTGGAGTGTGACGATATCTGCATGACTCCCCATATCTGCACCGTGAAGTTCGATGGAAGTAACACTCCACGGTCTTCATGATCGGTCGTGGAAGAGGGTTACAGCAAACCAAAATCTTGACGCCGCTGGATCTGAATATCGCCTCCTGCATACTTCTTATGACTCTCCAGTCCAACCCATCAATACCACGGAAATTTTGGAATTGCTTAGATCCACCAGATTCTGGTCCACCATAGTATTCTTAGTTTGGTGAGACTCTTCCAGACATCTTCATAGGACGGTCTATCTTGGGAATGCCTCTTGGTAACTAGGTAGTAGATGTTTCTCTGGCCTTTCTTCAACCATAGCACCCCACCAACTTCTGGATTCTGCTCCCGTAGTGTTTGGAGTTGACCAAGTTTCTTGGAGAACACTACGGCGATGCCCTGGACATTCGAAGATCTTCTGCCACACAGTGCGCTGAGTGCGTAGTCAGCGAGGCACCTCGAAAGGTCTCGTGACTCTCTAGTAACCCCATGAAGAACTTTTCTGCCCGTTTGAATACAGGACATAAACTTCTCGAACGTCATCTCCATCCTCCGGTGGCCTGAGAGTGCGAACTGGTCATGGTTTCCAGCGTAAGGGGCCAACCTGTTGAAATGAACGACCCTTGGTTTCCCTCGGGGTGGCTTCGGATTCGGCACACAAGGTCGTTTATCCTTTTCACGATTTTATACGGGCCTTCCCACGAGTTCCGCAACTTTGGTGATAGTCCACGACGACGTTTGGGGGTTGTAAGCCAAACCAGGTCATCAACCTTAAATCCTCCAGTGTCGGCCTTGATGTCATAGGTCTTCTTCATTTTATCGCTGGCACTCTGGATGTTCAACCGGACTCGTTCGTGGATGTCGTCCATTCTCTGCCGAAGTTTGCTGACGTAGTCCTCTCCCGCAGTGTCTTGTCCTGGCGGTATCCCAAACTTCAGGTCACAAGGCAGTCGCAGTTCTCGGCCCATTATAATACTAGCAGGGTTTGACCGGTTGACTCGTGTACTGCGGATCGATAGGCCATCAGGAACAAAATGAAGATACTGGTCCCAGTCTCTTTGATGGTCAGAGACAACCTTGGACAAGTGACGGTTGATCGTCCTGTTCATCCGTTCCACCATTCCATCGGACTGCGGATGTAGGGCCGTGGTTCTTGTATTGCGGATGTTCAGCAGTAGACATATTTCTTGGAAAAGGTTGGCTTCGAAATTTCTGCCTTGGATCCGAGTGCAGCTCCATTGGAATACCGAATCGACATATCCACTTTTCACCAAGACGTCGGCGACGGTGATGGCTCCCTGGTTGGGCGGGGCATAGGCTTCCGCCCACTTACGGGGTAGTCCATTGCCACGATGTATTTTATTCCCGTAGTCGGATACGGGAAACAGGCCGGCGATGTCAATGGCGATTCTCTCGAACGGGCTTGCCTACGTTGTACTGACGCATCGGGGCCTTGAGGTCGTATTCGAGGTCCATTTAGCAGCGCATGCAGCGCACTTTCTGCACCAGTCCTGGACGTCAAGCGACAATTGGCCCAGTAAAACCGTTGCCTCACTTTTCTGCAGGTCTTCGTCACTCCCAGATGTCCTCCAGCGACTCCATTATGGGTTTCCCCGCATCACTTCCTCTCTTCTGTTCCTGGGAACATATTTGGCGTCTGTCTTCACCACCAATATCGGCCTCCAACACACGTTTCAGGATCCCATTGTCCAGAATAAGAGGTTCCATTGTGCCCAATGGACTTAACAGCCGGCGAGTAACCTGCGACTTCCTGCCATGATGGTCTTCGATTGCCCTTCTTCCAGCTGACGTCTAAGCCACGGTCAGGGGTCTTTCTCTTGGTCTTTCTGGATCTTGCTGTCATTCCAGTTGTCATCCATTGCCGCGGTTCTACAAAGTGTTGCTTCTTTCTCTTCTGCTCGTCGGCAATGTGAGCAATCATCTGGGCATGGTCTTCGCGACAAGGCATCTGCATTCTTATGGCTAGTTCCGGCTCGATGTTCGATCTCGAAATCGAATTTTAGAGTCTCTCGATCCAACGTTTTTACTTTTTACCCTCAGGATTTTGAACTTAAGAGCCATTTGGAGCGATGGTCGTTCTCAACGGAATCTTTTCCATGCCGGCCCGTAGAGGCTCCCACTCCCTTTACAACAGCTAACAGCCTCGCCTGGTGACACAGTAATTGCGCTCTGGTTTTGCTAAGCTTTGCGGGAAAAAACCAATGACCTTCTCCTTTTCCCTGGATCTGAGATAAGAAGCTCCAAGTCCCCGTTTGGCGTCCGTATCAAAATGAATTTCCCTTTGGGTGGGGATAGTCAGTATAGGTGGTTGAACAAAGCTCCTTTCAGCTTCCTGAATGAATCTTGACATTCTTCGGACCACTGGAACTTTGTTTGGCCTTCCGTGAGCCTGGTCGTGGTTTGGGGATGTTGGGAATCCCAACATATCGGCGATAGTATTGCATAAACCAAGGAAACTTCGAAGTTGGTGAATGTCTTTTGGGATGGGCCAATCCTTAACAGCTTTGACTTCTGGTCATCCACGCTCTCCTTCCCAGAGACAACTTGGCCGAGGTAAAGTACTCCGTTTTGGAACAAGATGGCATTTTTAGGGCTCAGCTTCAATCCGGGTTCCTCAGTCGCAGGAATACTTCCTCCAAGTTTTTTCACGTGGTCCTCGAACGATCTGCCGACCACAATTATGTCGTCGAGATACACCCGACACGTGTTCCATGAGAGTCCCTTCAGCACTGTTCCATCAATCTTTCAAAATGGCGGGAGATTACAGAGCCCAATGGCATAACGGTGAACTGCCCAATCCTGGGGCCGATGGTAAAAGCAGTCTTTTCTCGATCTTCCTGAGCGAGTTCTACTTGCCAGTATCCACTCTCCAGATCAAGGGGTCGAGAAAATCGTAGAACCAGCCAACGTGTCTAGGGTGTCATCTATTCTCGGGGAGGGTAACTGTCCTTCTTCGTGACATTATTAAGTTGGCGATGAGTCTACACAAAAGCGTGTCGATCCATCCTTTTTCTTCACCAGTACGACTGGAAGGACCAGGGACTGTCAGATGGTTCGATAACTCCTTCTTCTCCCATATCGCTGACTTTTTGTCAGCCCTTTTCTTGGCAAGGAAGTCTTCTTGCTGATTGCCGGATCGGTCCAGGCACCCCATATCAATCTTGTGCTGGACCACATTGTTCGACCTCCTTTTCCTTGTCCGGTATCGAAGATGTCTTGGTACTTTTGACTAAATCCTTAGTTGAGGCTGTTGAGCTGGTTTATGTCTTTGGAAGAGATGGCAACTAATTTTCTGTTCTGTGTATTGTTGGGTTGGCTAATCGTACCTCGTACGCCCCGGATCAAGATGAAACTGACGAGCAGTGCCCTAAAATTGTTCCTTTCTTTAAGGTCACTGGAAAGTAATTGACATTCCGACCCTTACGGGTACAAATTTTTCAGCACGTAACAGGGTTTTCCCTAGGGCAATCCTCGCCCAAATTTTTTCTCATCATGAAGTTTGGGCTAGAACATCACCACATCCCACTGCTCGCGACTCCCGTCCAGGCGAGCCTCCAGGATGGTTTCAGCCCCCCTCAGGTACCATCTTCAGCCACAGCACACGGATCAACTCTTCACTTCCCCCATGAAGTACCAGCTCTTCTCCGTTGATACGTAGGACGCCGTCTTGGAAATCAATTCAAACCCTCTGGAATTCTGATGTCCATTCCGATGATTGCATCGTCTTCGATGTCCGCTATAAGTGCCTGATTTTTCCCTTTTTAGTGCTGCCCAAAATTATTTCAATCGGTAGCTCGCCATATACAGTAGCTGGCTCCTTGTTGCTGTGCGTAGCTTCCAAGTTGTCAGTTCAATTCGTTCCGGTGTTCTGGCAAAGGAAAGCCCGAGAATTGTCCTGGTCGCACCTGTATCTAGGCATGGTGCAAGGCTCGTTATTGATGAGACCGTCTACGAAAACACCTCTGTTCTGTCGTTGCAGGATGGCGACATATGCGTTGTTAACCGGGGCTTGCTGGCCCAGGCCGACGATTGCCCTTCTCGTCGACCTTCTCATTTTTTCCTGCATCGGAGTCGTGTTTTCGAATGTTGGACATTTGCTACGCATGTCCAATTTTCCCTAATTCCAGCATCTTATCTGTCTTTTCTCAGGAAAAACTTCCTTCATCACTTTTCTTATGCAGCTTCAAGTCAGCATGCTCCTGTGAGTCTTCTTCAATACTTCGAACTTTATTTTGGGTTTTTTGCAGGATTGCTTTGCTGCCTCAAATTCAAAGCGCGTGCCAATGCGTCTACGAGATGTGTTGGACGAGCTAGTGTCAACGCTTGTCTGGTTTCTTGGTCACGAAGTCCATCCCAGAATGCCTGAACCGCTAATCGCTCCATTACATTTTCCGGTGTGGCTGGATATGCGAGACGAACCAAGCGTGCAATGTCAGCTTCGAATTCTTGTAAGGATTCGCCCGATTTCTGGCAGCGATTTTTTCAGTTGGGGTGGTATACGTGTTCCAAATGGGCCTGGCCATATCGTTATTCTAGATGTTTAATCAGCTGATCATAGTCCTCCTGTTCTTGGGCGGTAAGAGTTTGTAGAATATTCGTCGCTTCTCCACGTAATGCAAGTGTTAGTGCTACAGCTCTTTCCCCTGCATTCCATCCATTTGCTTTGACCGCTGCTTCAAACTGTCGGCGGTAATTTTCCCATGGAGTTTTTTCGTCGAATTGAGGCAGGCGGCTTCATGGAAAGCTTCCTATTTCAGAAATGACCTTGACATCTTGTATACCCTCTTGAACTTTATCAAGTTCAAACTCAAGTCCCAAAATTGCATTTTTGTTAACCATCTCTGTGGAGGGCGCACTATCAATTCGTTTTTCCAGCTTACTGATCGTTTCCTTTATTTTGTCCATTTCTGCCTCGATTCCGTCTTTGATTTCGTCGCTGATTATTTCCTTCATCTTGTCCATCTCTGCCTCGACGGTTCCCATTCTTTTTTCTAGACGATTCGCCACACCACAGAGTTCTTTTTGTAGGCCTTCTGTGTTTTCTAGGAGCTTATCTTCCAGGTTCCTTGAATTTTCTAGAAGCTTCCCTTCCAGATTTCTAGAATTTTCTTGAAACTTCTCCTCCAGATTTCTAGAATTTTCTTCGAACTTCTCTTCCAGATTTCTAGAATTTTCTTCAAGCTTCTCTTCCAGATTTCTAGCATTTTCTTCCAAAGTCCTCGAATTTTGTTGCAGCTCTTCTTTCAAGGATTCTATTATCGGACTCAAATCACCTCCGGGAACTTCGAATAAAAATGTTTCGGGGTCCTCACCTTCTTGTATAAGTCCTTCTGCAAGTCTTTCCTGGAGTACTTGCTTTTTACCCGTTGTTTTCAGTTCCCTTTCCTCCCAAATTTCCCGTTTCAATTCCGCTACCTTCAAATCCGCAAGGCGCACTTTTCTTGAACACATTTTGTCTTTGACGAGGTATCAGTCTGTTTCACACGAAAAGTTTATCAGTTTGTTTAAAATCCACTTCGCGAATTCTTTTCCACGGGCCACCAGTCTATTGTCTGTTTCACGCGAACAGTGTATCAGTTTATATTCCCACGCACAATTGTCCACTTCGCGAAAACCGGGTCACTGTCTATTTTGGGCGTGAAAAAAGGTCTATCAATTTATTTTTCTGACTATCCACTCCACGATCACTTGTTTATTTTCAAAATCTCGCTTCCGACACCAATTGTAACGTAAATAAACTCAACTTGGTTTTACTAATTTATTCCACCTTAAATTTACAACTAATTCATATTACTAACTACGCCACTGTATCGCTCGACGTTATCGGCTGCTAAGACTCCTGTGCCATCTTGAGGGCTGCCTATTTATCTCCGTTACAGAATTCCCGATCTTTCGAATTCTGGCGGTTGGCGACCAGCATGTTCAGTTGTTCCCAATATTGACCGTTGTTTTCGCGCAAAGCGACTGGATTGTTCTCGAATATCTCGGGGATGACCTCATCGTTGTCGATGGCAACAGGTCCGGCCTAGGTTCGTTACAGTACTTTTTCTGGCGCTATGGGTGGCTGACTGTTTATGAATAACGATATATTAAATTTAACTATTTTAAATATATATTGAACGAACATTTATCAACTATGGCCCCAGAAAAATTGTTGTGGAAATTACTGCAATTGCATTTGGCCATTGTCTCACTGCTTAGCTTACAACCTACTAGTGGAGTGAAAATGGCTTAAAATTATACATTATTTCGGAATCCCGGAAGACTCCTTGGATTTTCCTAAAACCTTCTGATATTACTTAGAAATGACTCGCAGAAAAAAGTTATAAACTTATATTTGTGCGCTGATTGTTTATTGATTGTTTAAACAATAAAAAACAATTTTGTTAGGCAAATTTGAAATAACTCAATGAATTTCGAAGTAATTTTTCCCAAATTGATGCTATATGGGTTTCTGAGGTCGCTGAACAAGAAGGTATGATTTTATAATGAAATTTAACGATGGCATGGCCAGTCATAAAGGTAGATTTTATTAATGATAATTTACAGCTAATTTTTATTTATGTGTACATCTTGGAGAAAAACTTTTCGGGTAAACGTTGTGGAGCTAATGAAGCTCTATCAAACGATAGTTTCGTTATATCCCATATATAACTTTTAATGTCACATTTTAAATGAGAGTTTTTGGTCTTTGAAGCATGGCTTAAAAATTTCAAATTTGTTAGTTTTTTAAATTTCAAGTTTTTTTTGCATTGCCTTTTTTACACGCTTTATATTAGCTTCACTTGTATGTTGGTTTGTTTGTAACCGACTCCTTTGGGCGCGATTTTGACCCACTTCCAGTCGTCCAAATGATTTGAAATTTGGCAGATGTACATGATTCCGGTGACAATGCATCAAGAAATTATTGTGTGAAGAAAAAACAAAATGGCGGCTCCAATATGGCGTACGAAATTTGTGATTATGGTCCGATTCGCTTCAAAATTGGTATCCGAGGGGTTTTGTGGTCGGAGATTATGATTCTTTTGTCAAAATTGAAAAATTCAAGATGGCGGCTCCAAAATGATGGACGTGTTTTGTGATTATGGTCTGATTCTATTCAAAATTGGTATGTGGAGTTTTTGAGGTCGAAAATTATGATCTTTTGTGAAAATTGGAAAATTCAAGATGGCGGCTTCAAAATGGCGGCCGAGTTTTGTGATTATGGTCTGATTCTATTCAAAATTGGTATGTGGGTTTTTGGGGTCAATTATGATCTTTTGTAAAATTGGAAAATTCAAGATGGCGGCCAGTTTTGTGATTATGGTCTGATTCTATTCAAAATTGGTATGTGGGGTTTTTGAGGTCGAATATTATGGATTCTTTTAAAAATTGAAAAATTCAAGATGGCGGCTTCAAAATGGCGGCGAGTTTTGTGATTATGGTCTGATTCTATTCAAAATTGGTTGTGGGGGGTTTTTGGGGTCGAATATATGATTCTTTTTAAAAATTGAAAAATTAGATGGCGGTTCAAAATGGCGCGAGTTTGTGATTATGGTCTGATTCTATTCAAAATTGGTATGTGGGGGTTTTTGGGGTCGGAGATTATAATTACCTAATTTGATACGATCATTCCATTTTTTAATTTGCAAAAAAATATAAAAATAATAATTTGAAAAAAACTGAAAAAACACTTTTTTATAAATGAACCACAGTAAAAAGTAGGAAATAAATAATAGTTTAAAAAAACTAAAAAACACGATTTTATAGAAAACCAGACTAAAAAAATTAAAAATAAGAAAAAAAATTATTTTATTTAAAAAAAAGCGTGGGGTGCATGGTATCAATAATTATATAGTACATTACACACCGCGGCGATACCATGCACCCCACGATTTTTTTTAAATGAAATAATTTTTTTCCTTATTTTCTATTTTTTTAATCCGGTTTTCAATAAAAGCGTGTTTTTTAGTTTTTTTAAACTATTATTTTTATTTGTCATTTTGAGATTTTTATCTTGAAAATATTTGTTTTTTATCTTCAATTGATTTTAGAGAAAATTCTGCTTTGATGTAATTTCATATACGTACTATTCCTATACATAGATTTTTTTCACGTTTGAAAACATTTTTGTTAGCTTAATTTGATCAATTAGATCAAAAGTTATAACAAATTTAGTGTAAAGCGCTCGTGGCTGCGTGCTCCTACAGTGTTGCACACTTTTGCACGTCAGCAAAAAAATTCTGCAGCTTACAGTTTTTATTTTGATGTAAAGTGTTCCATTTTTGCGAGTGGTACATAATATCTTGGAAAGCAAAACTGGCACACCTCGAGCATTTTTTCCTCTTATTTCAAATCTGAAATATCTTTCAGTGAATCGATAATATTCAGGCAACGACCGATAAAATGCAGGATCATCATTTTCAACTAATGTCTGATGATTTTTATAGTCTTCTATAGTAGATCTTTCTAGTTCACCTGCACGTCTCCTATTGAAGGTTTGTATTGAAATTAACGTGTAGGACGACAATTCTTTTCATGTTGCTAAATCAAAATGGTTCAAGAGATTATTATAATATTTTTCACATTTAATATCCAAATACTCATTAAATGTTGAAACATCATTCACAGTTGGCAATTTCATCTGTTTTTTTCGCTTATGTTGGAGCTGATTTTCCATTACAGTTTTATTTATAGTTGCAGAGAAATCTTCTTCAAGAATTTTCAGGAAATCTTCTACCAAAGTTTTTCGTGTGTTGTCTCTTTCCTTTATACATATTGTTACAAGCAATTTCCCACACTTTTTTAATGTTGTCCCCAAATCTGATGCTGTTGCAGGAGATTTATACTCTTGTAGTGAATGATCTTATTTTGCAGTTTCATCTACAGCTTCTATAACATTATCAAAATCCATAATTTGAGGATCAATTATTTTCATTTCAATAAGAAAACGTCCAATCAATCGCAACTTTGAACGGATCATTTTATGCAGATGGGGCAATCTATATTTTGTACATAAAGAGTTGCCATATGCAATCACCAACTGATCATATCTTATTATCCTTGTTACCTCATCTTCCCTGAGTACCGGAAAAACAATGTCTCGCAATACAGAGCTTGCATTCTTGTGAACATCAGAACGTACTCTTTTTGACATGACTGTTATATATCTGTCACCTTTTCTCCAATTGGGCACACATTTTGGGTAATGTTCCCGAAAAGAATTTTTCGAATACATTCCTTTGCAATGAGGGAGCAAAAACAAGAATACTTTATATTATATTGTCTTTCACAAAAAGTGGCTATATGAAAACAATGTTCGTAAGACATCTTCACTTTTACTACTGAATAGGGTGTAATTACGATGGATACAATAGTATATTGAAGTATAAGTGGATAAAAAGGGCTTTAAAACACGCGCGATTTTTCGAGCACGACGGCGCAGCCGGAGTGCTCGAAATAGAGCAAGTGTTTTCAAGACCAGTTATCCACGAATACTTTACGTTATTTTTTTTTATTGGTGCACTTTGAAATCATATATACTGGTATTATTACTACAAAAAATAGAAATAAGAACTAATAATGCAAGAAGGTTGAATTCGTGACATCAGTATACCTTTCGTTGTCATGGAAATGAGAAAAACATTCATTTGCAATTTGTTACCAAAGATCAATATTTGTTGTCACCAGAGCTCAAAAATGAATTATTCCAATATCGATTATTTGAATAGTGAGGCAGAATCGCGGTTAATACCGCGAAAATCCAGTGATATATATAAAAAAGAATATGAAAAGTTCATCAAATGGATGGAGGAGCACATATAAATGAACGAATTGTGAGTAATATTTTATTTGACGTTACAAGGTACTCCTGTCAGATCAATGAAATTTGTCATTTAGACTTCACGTTTCTCGATTTGTTGATGTTGTCGTGGTTACCTTTAAAAAACGCGCGTTTTTTAAAGTTTGATTTAAACACGCTGAGGCGTGCTTTAAATGGGTAAAAAGGGGCACCAATAAAAAAAAATATTAATATGCAACTTTCTGACAAACCAATAAAACACTGTCATAGAAGACACATGCCTACTTGGAATAAATATAAAACCCAAAAAGTTATCTCCTAGATTATTTTAGCTATTAAATACTTTGAATCAAAATCGACCCATATATGATTTTTGAAAGAGAAAAAAATGCCCTTTTCAACAAGTCATAGCCAACTTTGATTTCCATTTGAAAAAAATTCAACTTTATACAGAAAAATGTGAATGTAGAATGTAATAGTTGTTTTTTATAACTTCGCAAACAACCAACGTATTGACATTGTTCTAAAAGTCGAAAAATCGTACTTTGGTATAACTTGAAAACAAAAGCAATAATACATTTTTCTTTTCGCCAGTGAATTTGTCTTACAAAAGAGATTGAGAATGTGTCTTCCATTTTAGTGTATCTCTTACAGTTACCAAGTTACCCAATATATACATCTAAATTTGCCCACCCTGTACAATGTTGTCCATTAAGAGTGCAACAATTATTTTTTTATAAATTGCCCAAATGAAATAATGCCGGCTTAAGTTGGTGCATGTTCATTTTCCATCATAAGTGCACTAAGAATGACAAGTCAAATACAGGGTGGGGCAAAATAAATAAAAAGCTTCAAGAGTGAAGAACCCTTATTTTGGGAAAATACACCAAAGTGTTGGGGAACAAAATTGTTCAGAGTTGAAAAATATTCTCGAATACCGCCATGACCTTCTTTTAAACAAACATTTTGTAGAGGAAATATTTGTCTAGTTTGTACTATTAAGCGATTAAAAATTGTAAATAACAAATTTGGACTCTGGATGAAAGTTTTTCTGTAATGTACATTATCATAAATTTATTATTTTCCAAGTTGAACATGATATAAGCAAAATTCCAAAGGTGCATTGTACATTGTTGCTTGAGAAAAATAAATCACAGTAAATTTTGCAGATTTGCTCAAGTTCAAAACAAATAATACAAACATGATAATATTTTGGTTGAGTTGAATACACAATGATGATGAATAAAAAAAAACAATAATTGAACAGGAGCCATCATTTAAAAATTACAAAAAAAACAAATTCCTTGATAAAAAGAATGATTTTTAAATTGTATTCAGGCAAATTTTTCAATTCTGAACAACTCTGTTTGATAAAATTTCATTGTATTTTCCAAAAAACGGGTATTTCACTCTTGATAAGGTATCTTATTTCTTTTGCAGAACCCTGCAGTTATGTAGTTTGATTTAGATACTAAGTACATCTATGATTGTTATTGAACATGCATAAACTTTAAGCAGCATTCATATTTTATATCTTAAAAAGATCCCATTTGTTGCACACTTGTATGGAGAACATTGTAGGTATATTCATACCAATTATTTTAAAATAAAAGTCTAATTTTTCATTAAATTTTCTATTGTTTGGAAAAATATTACTATTCAAAGTAACCATAAAACCTTGTAACTAAATTATCACTCCTCTACCTATACCCTGTTTTCAAACAGGGTGTTTCATTAATAGACATGCAGGCTTTTTAGAATCACGCTTTTTTAAGCAGTGTACTAAAACGTATAAACAAGTTCAAGTCATCGCTGACAATGATTTAATTATTTTTGTTGAATTATTTGGTTTCAAAAAGCTTGTCGCGCGAAGTTTTCATAAAAGTAGGTACCCTTCAATTTGATTGGGCAGTGATTGGTTGGTAAGTAAGAACTTGTCAAATTATTCAATTTTTACAAAATATTCATAAAAGTAGGAACCAATTAATATTATTGGACAATGGATTGGTTGGTAAGTAACAACTTTTGAAACCAAATAATTCAACGAAAAATTATTAAATCATTGTCAGCGATGACTTAATCTTATTTATACACGACGTAAATAAAAGCTTGTCTTTAAAAAGTTTTTTATTAGTTATTTTATTTTTTGATTTTTATTTAGTTCGTCTTGATTTTTTAATTTCTATTAGAGCATCATTATTACAAGGTCTCTTTCCTGTAAGTATTGAGCTGATAGAAATCATGATCTGCGACTCGAAAAACTCGCACATACCTATTTTGAATAGAATCTGACCAAAATCACAACCTCCATCTTGGGGCCGCAACTTTAAATTTATGAATTTCGACAAAAAATTCATAATCTCCGACCCCGAAAACCCCCGATACCAATTTTGAATCGAATCGGACCATAATCACAAAACTCGTGCACCATCTTGGAGCCGCCATGTTGAATTCATGAATTTCGACAGCGAATTCATAATCTCCGACCCCGAAAACCCCCACATATCAATTTTGAATCGATATCAATGTTGATTCTAACAAGGTTTCCACATTTTTTTTATTGATACTCCAACAGTGAGACAACTAATCAGTCTATTATCTTACGAAAAGTCTCCCTCAATATATAAGTTCTGGACCGTCAATTTCAGCATTTCATTTTGAATTGATTAAATAAAAAATGCATGTGAAGTCCATTGATGAGGAATATTTATCCAACAACAAACTGTTTCACAGTTATTCACCTAATTCAACTATGAATATTTATTTTTCCAAACGTAGTATATGTATAAACCTCAATATCAAATTTCACTATAAATATTCATCAAACGGTTTTCAGCCAAAGCCTAACAGAGTAAACAGATTATGTGTTTATTTACAAATATAAGTGACATATTGACAAGAGTATTGATAAGAGTTGAAATAAACTGCAACGACAAATTGCAGAAATCGCCCGGTATTTACTAAACCGAAGTCTCTTGAAAACGGTTTTATTCACATTCGTAAATTGTACGAGAAAAGATAAAGAATTCCTTTGAAATTATGGTGTTTAACTATTTTGTCAACCAAACACTTGTGAACGGTAGCAGGTAGACGAGATTCAAGGGTCAAATGCCCTTTTTAGACTTTGTGAGTGTCACGCTCCAGAAAGCTATTATAAGAAAATAAACCAGTGGCTTCCTGATATGTAGTCAGATAGCTGAACATTCTTGGAATTGGAGAATAACTGCAAAACCAAACCCGTATAGAAAATTGTTTACATTATTAAAATGTAATAGGCATTTGTTAATTAGTCAAAAGTTTTGTCAGATGAAAAAATTGAAACGTTTATTACTCAAGCACCAGATTACACAGTGCTTGTCCGTTCCCCCCTACTAATTTTTTAATCACCTGGTATATCGCAACGTAATTTGGAGGGCTCAAATTGAAGATAGAAACCTACTTTTTCATGAAAAAATCACAGCTAAATGTTTTAAAATGGCGGCTGAGCGCCATTTTCAATAATTTTTTTAAATAGAACACCCCTTATATTCGAAATCTGCTCATAATTTTTAACAGTTTCCTCTAATACACTTTACTCCTATTCAATTGTTTTAGAAATATTAACGTTTGAAACGTGACATTCCGGTTTAAAATAAAGTATGGATTTTGCTCACTTCTTGTACGTTTTGCTAATTATACGTTGTTATTAATTTATAGTTAAATCTCTTAATGAATTCATCTGATAAGAGGCGTAAAGAGAGTTTATTAAGGATAAACAGTACCGCTTACCGGAAAATCTCGAAGTCTACGAATGTGTTCTGTAAATTCACAATCAAAACAAATTAGTAAGCTAAAAAATTAAAATTCATTTTTGAATAACACTTTTATTGAACCCCAACAATTATTTCATCAAGTGTTCAATGTGGCCCCCTCCTAAATCTTGACAATAAAGTGCCCTATTATGAATAGCTTCTCCCACGTTGATGAAAGTCTGTTCATTTTTTTCTTCACATGTATCTATTATTCTGCGTTCCAACTCTTCTATTGTTTGGTATTCAGTGGCGTTGATTTTTTACTTCAGATACCACGAAGAGAAAAAATCTAGAGGTGTAAGATCAGGAGATCTCGGTGGCCATTCGGTACTTCCCCTGCGACCTATCCATTGCCCAGGAAAGTTTGTATCGAGGAACTCGCTAGCCATGCGATCGAAATGGGGAGGTGCATCATTCTGCTAAAATATGATTTCACGATTTTCAAACTCTTCCTGATTGTTTAATACCATTTGTCTTATTCGAGGTTCAATTTCTGTTTTTTCAAAAAAGTTTGCCTCTATGAAATGAACTCCTAAAATTCGCACCTCTTTAGAAAACTGCGTGTCCTAACAATAGCGGATTAGTACGCCAAAATCCCTACGCACCAAACATCCCACCGTTCTTTAAGTTTGAAACTCACCCTCTCAAAATTAATCCTCGGATTATCATCCTCCGTAGACATCGTTTTTGATTTTTTGGAGAAACGTTTCTTTTGCTCTGGCTGAACTTACTACGGTTCAGGAAGCTGCAACTTCGAATTGATCTTTGATTACCATTCACAAAATTCAACCTTTTATCATCTCAAGAGGCGGTCTCTGATCTTGGGCATCTTTCAGGATAAACTTTTCTTTTGGACTTTTGAATTCGTATGACTCTCGAAGGATTCGAAACTACATTAACATACGACTGATCATGATGATTACCATTCTCAGCAACAAATGCTTAAAATTTATTGTCTGAAAGACGGTCTCTGATCAAAATTTTCAGAAAGAACAGCTCAAGCTATTTGACAGGTTCATTTGACAAAAAGATGCGCGAAACGATTTCCTGCAAATGATGGACTTTTGTGGAAATACCAATTCATTTTAAACATAATATTTCGAAATAATTGAGTTCTAGAGTAAAATGTATTAAAAACTATTGGAATCATAAATTCGAGATAAAATAAATTATTATAAAAAAATTATCAACGACTTTTGACAGTTAGCATTTTTGATCAGTAAAAAATATATGATAGATTTTTGATTGATATTTGAATGAAAGACTTGTTTTTCTGAGATATGGATTTTGATAATGAACAAATCATGACTATCAAACATTATATTTTCGAAGAACTCAATAATTTGCAGTAATTATTTGGAAACTATTGATGAATCCAAATGAGAGATTTCTGAATTATCCAATAATTCATTATCATTTCGCAAAAAATTACTCAAATTATTTCTGGATTTTTATCGGTAAATGATAATTTTGATTGGTATTATTTAAAGAAGATCTTTTCGGAGATATGCGATTTTGAGTTCAAAGTTGAGGATACAGAATCTTTCGTGACAAGAACACTTATATATGACAGATCAGAACTCAACCATTTGTCAGTAATTATTGGACATCTACATTTTGATTGAAGCGAAATATATTTTTGAATCATCCATGATTCATTATATTTTCCTCAAATAAATTGCTTAAATTATTTCTGATTTTTCTCAGGTAACAATAATTTCGAGTAATTGTAAAAATTCTTTAGCAGGCTTATACTTGGTGTAATATTAGTCTGAGGATGAATTTTTGACAAGTAAAAATTTCAATAAATTAGGAACAAATTTGACCTGTAAACTGCTTTCTCAGTGTAGTTAAAAACATTTTAGGTAACACTAGAAGATATTTCCCAAACTTTACCACATTTGTTAAAGTGAAAATTTATGTTAACTAACATTTTTTAACTTTCCGTTTTACCAAACTCTTTGGATTTTTCCAAACCCTTTGAACTCGAAACATTTCCAGGTTTATTATCTACGGCACTGCATTTATGATGGATATTTCGTTTCACTGGCAAACCCACACCCCCGCACACACAAACATGCTGGAAAAAAAACTAAAAATTGCACGATATAGGTGATATGATAAAATAATGTCCAATGATAATTTGCACGATGTTCAAAACCCAGAAATAAAGCTTGTAAAATTTCCACTGAAATTGTTTTCCATTTGAGAATTAGCTGACATAGATTTTAAAATGTTTGTGTTATTTTGATCCTTTCTCTAGGGCTTCTTTCTACAATATTTTTGATATTTTTTATGTCACCAATGTAATTTTCAACGATAACAAAGGAATGGAAATTTGGGGCTTACAAAATTATTGGGTTGATTTTAGAGTGAAGTATCATCAAGCCATTTGGCAATTAAATTTTCCATGGAGTGAAGTGAATCGTATCCCAAATGATCAATTCCGTAACAATTGACATGGCTTCAAACGAGAACTTTATTATCATCAAACAAATATTTCAAAGCTTGAATATTTGATTATGAATCAAAAAATAATTCCTTGTAATTCATATGCCATTTTGAAGTTCTATTACTCAGTTTTGAAATAATTTTTTGCTCATTGTGAAAATTAACTGCCTTAGACGATGAATGACTTCGATTTGGGAGGCGTCCAAGGGTTGGTTCCACCCTTATGAAATCTTAAAAAATCAATATTTCTGTGAAGGAAAAAAATAGCCGCGTTTATATTTTATAGAGACAGTTTAATATACCAGAAGAGTACACTGTATGAACGACTTCGATTTGGGAGGCGTCCAAGGGGTGGTTCCACCCTCATGAAATTTTTTCTATGAAGGAAAAAAATAGCCGCGTTTATATTTCTCATAGAGGGTTCTATATACCAGAAGAGTACACTGTATGAACGACGTCGATTTGGGAGGCGTCCAAGGGGTGGTTTCCACCCTCATGAAATCTTAAAAAATCGATTTTTCTGTGAAGGAAAAAAATAGCCGCGTTTATATTTCTTAGAGGGTTTTAATACATCAAAAGAGTACACTGTATGGAATGACTTCGATTTGGGAGGCGTCCAAGAGGTGGTTCCACCTCATGTAATCTTAAAAAATCAATTTTTCTGTAAAGGAAAAAAATTGCTGCGTTTATATTCCTTGGAGATTGTTTTATATACCAGAAGACTACACTGTATGAACGACTTCGATTTGGGAGGCGTCCAAAAAATCGAGTTTTTTAAGATTTCATGAGGGTGGAACCACCCATTGGACACCTCCTAAATCGAAGTAGTTCATACAGTGTAGTCTTCTGGTATATAAAACAATCTCCAAGGAATTTGAACGCGGCTATTTTTTTCCATCGCTGAAAAATCGATTTTTTAATATTTCATAAGGGTGGAACAAACCCTTGGACGCCTCCCAAATCGCATGAGAATTGAATAAAAATGATCAAAACATTCTTTTCAAAGACAAGCTTTCATTCGAATATACAAAAAAATATTCCTTAAGATGTGTGACGTGAGTTTATTTTATGAGTAACAGATTCAATGTTATCAGTTTGAATACCTCACAATAATGTCAATATATTTAGGAGAGTAGCATTCAATCAAGTACCTGCCTGTCTTGTGTTTTTGAACTTCCATTCAACTTGCCTGTCTGTTTTTCGAGATCAAAATTTGTAATCAATTTTTATAGCACTTGTTGGTATTCGATTGAGCTGATATTTGGCAACTGTTCATAATACCGGTGACAATGCATTATGAAATTTTTGTTGGACGAAAAACGAAATGGCTGACATGACTGTGTGGTCACCCCAACCCTCAAAAATATATGGTGAATTTAGCATGTACTTCTATGTACATCTAGGGGAAAAACTTATAATTTGAAAACCTTCCCACACATCACATGTACGTACAATGGATAAACAATGGACGTTGAATATGGAAGTTCAAGATATCCACTGGATGTCCAGAATTAGACCAATGTACATTCAATGGACGTTCAATGGACGGCCAGGACACCACTTTGGACGTACAATTAAAGCCCAGATAACGTCCAATGGATGTACATTGTGCGTATTTTGGGCATCCATTGTATGTCCATACTTGGTAAAATGGTTGTCCAGAACATATCCAAATAACAACCACTGTGGTTGTACAGTGTACATCCATTGTATATCCAAAATGAATCCAGATTATAACAAGGTGTCTTGTAAATAATGGGCAATACTTTGGAAACATATTGTAAAGGTAAAACTAACACAAGTTCTCATACATACATTGTACTTGTAGTGTGCCCCTTTTAGACATTATTTCTTCTCGAATAGAGAATCACAAAGACTTCTCGATGAAGTTATCACAAAAATCTCGGTGATACAATATTCGAAAGGGAATAAGTACCAAGTGTTATTTTTTTACCTATACCATATGTTAGCAAAAGTATTGCCCAATATTTCAACACCCTGTATAAATTACATTCCATATCAGAAAGTTAACATTTGATTGTTAGAACCCAAAATTCCTTAGTGTTCTGGATCTTAATTAAAATGTTTACGAGCATGGTATATCAGGATAAATATTCTTTGATAAGTAATTTTTCGTAAAATCAATAATTTTGAAAATATATATTTTTTAATTCAAAATTAAAATGTATATTCCAAAAACTAACACATTCACAAAAAAATGCTAACAGAAGTTGTTTATGAACAATTTTCTCTATACAATTCCATAAATAGATTTTAATGAAATTTGTCTTCTCACATATTTCAAAGGTTGAAATCCTACAAATGATTGAGCCACTAGAACTCTCTAGTTTCATTCTTTTATATCTTGCACATATCAAAATTGTCGTCACTTTCAAAAACTAACTGGTTACACATCATCCACCAAAGGAATTCATTGAATAACAACATATATGTAAGTAGATACTCTAAACAAATGTATATTAAAACAAAAGAATAACAAATAAATAAAAATATTCTGAGACCGATTCATTTGCTCTCCTTAACCATTTCATATTTGCCTCCTCTATTTCTTTTTTGTTCGTTTTTTCATCTGCCTGTTCTGCAGCACCTGTATGTATATATTCAATAATAATCAACAATATATCTTTTGTTCCACCCACTGATCAGAAAGTCGGCCATTTTCAAATCCTTGTGATTGTTTCATTTTCGACGTGGTTACTATATTGAGATGCGAGACCTTTGCTTATAAGTCGGGATGAACACCTTTTCATTAACTCATATGTGTTTCCTCCTCCTTGTTTTGACATCTAATTTGACTGAAAAATGAATAATCAACATAAAGGAATAAAACTTTGCTTCAAAGAGTACGTACAGGAAAGATTTGTCAAGTTTGAGTTTGTTATATATGATCATTACTCAAGACTACTAGGAAAGTTACACCTTCGTTTATTTCACTATTGACAGGAGACACTTGAGAGGGATTCAATCCTGTTTTTATTGTAGGCTTGAATGGAGGTAATTTGCCATTTGCTTCAGTATTGACAGGAGACACAGAGGAACTCAATCCATTTTTCATTGTAGGCTTGAATGGGGGACATAGATGATGTAATTTTCATTTGCTTCATCGGCCTCACTTTCTTTTGAAGCTAATACACCCTTCTTCTTTCTATATTTGCTGGACTAAGGATCATCATCATCCAGAACACTGCTGTATTCAGCCACTTTTGTTTTATTTCTTGCTTCCAAGATATCTGTAAATAGGGTGCATTTCTGTTGAAACCTGCAGCACACTTATTTTCATCTGCATTAGATTCACCACCATGCATCAGTCGCACTATCTTATAATATTTATTCGAAAGTTTTCTAGAACCCATATTAATCAGTAATGAAAAGTATACTTATTTAATACCATCGATGAACGAACGAAACGGAGTCATAAATGGAGAGCAAAGACGCGGAAGCATTAACCTACATTTCTCAACAACACTAAAGGCACGTTCCACTAAACGTTCGCGGCGCTCGCAACGACCCAAAAATTTACCCGCGAATTTCAAAAATATTTCACAGGCGGCAAGAAAAATAACGTGAAAAGAATACAGCGGTTAAAGTATTTTGTTGAATTTAGAAGATGCGTGACGTACCCAAAATGATAATCGATTAAGTGACAATTTATTTGTTCATATATCGTTTATTATAAAAGAAATTGATGATTGAATTTGAATGGAACGTATAAAGGATGTTGATAGTTGAATGTACAATGAATATCCAGAAATTTAGATAAACTGGCCCGATAAAATATTCCATCACGGTTGAAATTTTTGATTGAAGATACTTACGAATTTCAGTTTCATTTGAAATAAAAATAAGATTTTTAGGGATCAGACTGAAATTCATATAAATATTTTTGGACATGAATGAATGTACAATAGACTAACGTTCTTAACATCCAATGGACGACCATGTTCACACGTACACTGAACATCCATTCAATGTCCATGGACGTTTGGACTTGAGATGGACCTAAAATGGACGTCCAATGGATGTCGTGTGTTCTATGGGTTGTGTCGAATTGAAAAGCAATTATCTTACATATAAGACACAGATGATAAAGTTAACACAATATTTACTATTAGAGGTAAGAATCTGGGTAAGTATAAATAAATTTCCTTTAATGGTGATGGGAAAAATTATTTATAAATGAACATAAAATATAGGTACCTTTACAAAAAATACTATATTTATACACAAATATATACATAAATTGAAGTTAGGTCAATAAAACTTGGAAATAATTTGTTGAATTTATAGTTTAAAGATTCTATATGTGGTAAGGTAAGATAAAACGTTGGTTCCAAAATGTTATTATTAGAATTAATTATATTATTATTATTATTATTATTGTTATTTGGATGATCAATATCAATGGAAGACCTACTGAAAATCAGTTTATAAACAAGGTTTCGTGGGTATCCACTATTAATGAAAAGTTGCAAAAGTTTTTTTAAATTGATTGTTCTTAGTGAAGTGTGACTTGTTTTGATTACTCTATCTTTCATGCACAAGACCAGGTGTTTCCATTTATTGATTGATAGTAAGTAGTATCAATCAATAAATGGAAACCTCTCTAGTACCATTCAACGAAAAGCGAACAAACTGATCACAGAGCTGGAAAAAAAGAATATGATTTCTAAAGAAGAAGCCCCTTCGTTTGGAGTTTATAATGGAACGATTAACAAGTTCTATGGATTACCAAAAATTCATAAACCAACACTTCAACTCAGACCCATCATTTCAGGCATTAACAGTCCTAATAGAGGAGTAGCACAATTTGTTACTAATATACTCACACTGTCATACAATTCAAACAATAATTATTTTGTCAAAGACTCCTTCGAATTTTGCTCTTTCATAAATGAGTTTCAACTTCCTTTTGATTTTAAGATTATTAGTCTTGATGTAGTATCTTTGTTCAATAACATTACAGTAGAAGTGGCAAAAGATAGTGTCTCCAGACACTGGAATGATATTTCCTTACATTGCAATGTTTCCGAAGTGTTATTCTTAAAATTGATTGATTTCCTGTTCGATACAACAGTTTTTAGTTTTGAAAATAAAATTTATAAACAATGTCTAGGTTGCCAATGGGCAGCCCAGTTTCCCCGATGATCGCTCAATATGTAATGGATGATCTCATTGATGATTGTTTAAACAAGATTCAATTTGAGATCCCATTCTTAAAGAAATATGTAGATGACATCATATTAAGTGCCCCCCAGGACAAATTACAAGAATTGTTACTTGTTTTCAACTCTTATCATGAAAAACTGCAATTGACCATCGAAGAAGAAAACATAGAACAGATACAAAAGTAATCAGAAGGGAGACAATAATCTAATCACCACGGTATACCAAACCAGGTGCTTCAGGAAGATTCTTACATTACGAATCATATCATCGACACAGACAAAAGATAAATCTGGTCTTGTGCATGAAAGATAGAGTAATCAAAACAAGTCACACTTCACTAAGAACAATCAATTTAAAAAAACTTTTGCAACTTTTCATTAATAGTGGACACCCACGAAACCTTGTTTATAAACTGATTTTCAGTAGGTCTTCCATTGATATTGATCATCCAAATAACAACAATAATAATAATAATAATATAATTAATTCTAATAATAACATTTTGGAACCAACGTTTTATCTTACCTTACCACATATAGAATCTTTAAACTATAAATTCAACAAATTATTTTCCAAGATTCCTAACATCAAAATAGCGTATAAAAACCAAATAGTATTGAACAAGATTTTTTCAAAGTTGAAAGACAAAGATCCTCTATTAGACAATTCGAACTTGGTGTATTGTATCCCTTGTTCTCAATGTGAAAAGAAGTACATTGGCCAAACCAAAAGGAAATTGAAAGACAGAATTACCTCCCATAAAAGCGATATTAGAAATTTAAAAAAAACTTGTTCATTAGCTCATCACACCATGGCTTTGAACCATAACCCAGATTAGATAATGTGAATATTTTGGAACATGAATCTAATGTAAAAAAGAGAACTTTTCTCGAAATGACACAAATTTTCAAAGAACCTAATTCAATGAATTCGAGAACGGACATTGATAATCTCAGCATAATCTATTCATATTTACTCAGTCGTCCTCCGTATGAGACAGACCACAATTCAATACATTAACATAATTGTGTCCCCTGGAAGGGTGGGTATTGGAAAAAAAATAAAAAATTCACTTTGTCAAAATTTTTTCATTTTTTCTAAAAAACTCATATTTTCTCTGGCAGTCTCCCTATGAGACTTACCAAAATCGTTTCAATTAACATAAGTTGGTACCCTGTATTTGTTTGGTGATATTATTTTTCACCGCATTGTATGTTGGCAACAGGTCTTAGATCTATTTTTCATACTTGTCATTTGTCAACTTCATATACTTCAATAATAATTCATTTTTCATTTGTCACCACTGCCTCTTGAATCCAACATGACCTCCATAAGAGCCCATTTGGAATTTTAAAATGTTTATACACTTATGTTTAAGTAATCTTGATCAATTTTGATCAAAGTTTTAACTATATATGACTTTACCAAGTCTGTTGTGACATGGTATTTTATAAATTGCTGCAAGTGAAAGGGATTTTTAACCTCACTTTTGTAAGTACACATTTGCCTTTTTGGTTTTCAAATCTTATAATGTTCAATTCAATTCATTCTAGAGTTCCTGATGAAGAGACAATGAATGACTCGAAAGCTTGAATAGAAAAAAGAGTACACTTTTTTTCCATACCCCTGTTGACTGCATACCCGAATTTTAAAAGTATTCTTATTTATATATATATATATATATATATATATAAATATATATATATGTGTTCCCTCCGAGAGAAAGTTCAGGCGGACTAACTTCCGGGGTAACGGTTTGAATTATTTCCAAAATGTTTTCATATATGGGGTGACGGGGACATATTGCATAGGTTTATCAAGAGAGGGGTAACGATTTCTGACCCAAAATTTATATATGCATTAATATATATATATATATATATATATATATATTATTCTGAAAAACAATTCGTTGTTCCGTCCGAGTGATATATGCGAATGAAGATTCGACAACATAGTTACCTCCAGTTATATTGCCATTCATTGGAGGATAGTTCTATTTTACAAGCTTTTATTCAGTTTCACTTGTTAGTTAGTTTGTTCGTTTGTTAGTTGGGTTTGTTTTTTGACTGACTTCTAGTCGTCCGATTAATTTGAAATTTGCAGGTGTTCATAATTCCGTGAAAATGCATTATGGAATTTTCGTTAGAGAAGAAAACAAAATGGCGGCTCCAAGATGGCGGACAAGATTTGTAATTATGGCCCGTTTTGATTCAAAATTGGTATATGGAGGTTTTTGGGGTCGGAGATCATGATTTCTTTGTCAACATTTATATATTCAAGATGGCGGCTCCAAGATGGCGAAGGAGTTCTGTGATTATGGTCCGATTCGATTCAAAAATGGTATATGGTAGTTTTCGGGATCGAAGATGATGGAATTTTTGTTTAAATTCGTAAATTAAGATCGCGGCCCCAAGATGGAGCGAATTTTGTGATTATGGTCCTATGCAATTCAAAATTGGTATGCGGGGGTTTCCGGGTTCGGAGATTATGAATTTTTTGTCGAAATTCAAAAATTCAAGATGGCGGATTCATTATGGAAGAGAAGTTTCACGATTATGGTCCGATTCGATTCAAAATTGGTATGCGGCGGTTTTCGCTGTCGGAGATTTTGAATTTTTTGTCAAAATTTATGAATTTAAGATGGCGGCCCCAAGAATGGAAGTCGAGTTTTCCGATTATGGTCATATTTTATTCAAAATTGGTATGTGGGGGTTTTGAGGTCCGGAGATTATTAATTTTTTTGTCAAAATATAAATTCAAGCTGGCTACTTTAGGATGGCGGATGAGTTTCGTGATTATGGTCAGATTCTATCCAAAATTGGTGTGAGGGAAATTTTGGGGCGGAGATCATAATTTATTCCAACTCAAAACTTACAGGGAAGAGACCTTGTAATAACGATGCTCTACAAGAAATGAACAGATTAAGGCGAAGTAACTAAAAAGCGAAAAATACAATAACTAACAAGAAACCTTTCTAAGACAAGCTTTTATTCAAGCCGCGTACTAAAACGTATAAAATGAGATTAAGTCATCGCTGACAATGATTTAATTATTTTTTGTTGAATTATTTGGTTTCAAAAAGCTTTTTGCGCGAATTATGATGAAATTAATACTTCGATAAGTTGTTGCCAATGAAATTAATTGGTAACTACTTCTATGAATACTTTGTTAAAATTAAATACTTTGACAAGTTCTTACTTACCAACCAATCACTGCCCAATCAAATTAATTCGTGTCTACTTTTTTGAACAAATAATTCGAAAAAAATTATTAAATCATTATCGGCGATGATTTAAACTTATTTTATACGTTTCAGTACACGGCTCAAATAAAAGATTGTCTTTGTTTTTTAAATATACTCACCTAAATATACCTATGGATACTCTAGTTGAATAGTCATCATCATATTATGAATTTTACACTAATTGGCAATGGAATGAATTCCACTATTTTATTTTTAATCTCATTCAATAAGAAATTTTGAATAAAGTTCGAAGTTTTACAGAATTGGAATATTTTATCAAAAATGCAGACCCTGAAAAAGATCAATGCTTTCTCTGGCTTATGAGGTGCTGTATTTTGGCTTTCATTACAGGTGCCGTTCTCTTGAGTTATCAACTTAATAAAAACATGCTTCTTGATTGTTGAAAAAATACACCACGCATGAAAACATGTTTGCAATATGTAATACGATTTAAATGAATTCAATACAAGTATAACTCCAATTCTCTAACGATCAACTTTGATGTTCTTTTTTACATATATAATAATTTTCATATTGCATTTACACTCATACCCAGACTTTCCAGAGAATTTCCAGAAAAATACTGACTAATGAAATAATTCTCATTCGCATGAATTCGTTAGAAATTCGCACTTTTGCTCATTTTCAAAAAAGCTATCGAGAAGAGTAGGCAATCATAAACTACAAATAAGTCAAAATATGGGTGTGATAGTCATCAATGGGTGTAAAGTTAGCCACATCCACAAGTACACTGAGAAAAATAAAATACCGATTATTTTATTTTCTCCTTTTCCGTTTTTTCGCGTGGATTTTTATTCAGTTAGGAGCCTAAAAATACTGATTTTTCCAGTTTCAACTGAAGGTGAGAAAATTCAATCAGCTTGATGAATAAGCTCGATTTAAAAAAGTGAAATGGTGGTGAGGTTATTTAAAAAAATCGCAGATGCTACAAATTGCTTTGTACACCGTTGTGCTTGTAATATGTCATTGTTATTGGCCTTTTTTTCATTTTTGATATGGCGCCAGAATCTTCCAGTCCATCACAGTGGGTCTAATGACGGTTGATATAATTTGAAAATACACAGATGCCACAAATGGCTTTCTACAACTTTTTGCACACAATTGGAGTTCTATACCGGTGTCACGTTATAGTTTTCCAGACTGGTAAATGAGATGGAATAAGGGAGTTGTTAAGATATATATTGAATACAAAATACTTGAAGCAAATTGATGACCAAAATAGTTCAAATCGGAATATATCAAAACGCCCTAACAACTGTACCCTAGTAGCATATTTGCAGCTGCAGGCGTCTTATCAAAAATGGCACGAGATAAGACGATAGATATGCCGTCCCTGGAGAAGACGTTAAGATGGCGGTCCCGAGTCCATAAATGTTGAGCTCGTTAAAGGACCTCACCTCTGAAATAACATAGGAGTGGGCTCACCGGCATCGGTGTTTAGTTCTGGTCGCAGAAATAGGCCGAAGTTAAATAAAGCAATGAAAAAATTGCAGAAAGACGTACAAAGCCATTTTCAAATTATATCAACCCTCGTTCTCACCCCCTTTGGCGGCGTGACAAATTCTGGCACCATATGAGTGATGGAGGAAACACTTATAACAATAACATATGAGAAGCATTTGTGACATCTGTGAATTATTTAAAATAACTTCACCACCATTCCACTTCCTCAAATCGAACTTATTCATCGGTCTGATAAAAATTTCCCACTTTCTGTTAAAACTGAAAATCTCAGTATATGCACGCCCCCAACTGAATAAAAACCTATGTGAAAAAACAGAAAAAGAGAAAAAAATAATCGATATTTTATTTTTCTCATTGTACTTGTGGATGTGACTAACTTTACATCCATCATCATTATCCAGAAGCGTTCTGTAAAACCATAGTAAACAACTATCAGGACTATTCCCATTCACAATATCAGAAATAAACGAATATGGTTTTTCATTAAAACAACTGATGAGATTTACTGATATGAGATCATATATCAACTGAAATTACACATTTACCAAAAAATATATATTTAACTTTTAAGTGTGTTCAAATGAAGCTTGTATATATATATATATATATATATATATATATATATATGTTTCTCATCAACATGCTAATATTTAAGGAGGTTACTCTTGGCTCCATTTTGAGGAAAAAACTCCATATGAATATATGTCCAGAAGGTCTTAATTTTTGAACTAAAGATTTAAGAAAAAAAATATTTTTTTATGATAATTTTGGTATTACCCTAGATATTGTTGCGAAACGTAGTACGCATCTTCCATACATCAAAAAGCATTCATTTGCATCTTACCTATAAGAAAAACCAATTTTTGTAACTTAAAAAAAAAATTAATTGAGAATAATATTCAAACGGTGAAATTATAAAATTGAAGTAATCTGGATACATTTTGGAATGCTCACACAAAATTATCCTGAACGCACAAAGAAATAAATGAAATCAGATGTTCAAAATGTGAACCTCCTGCAAATGGAGAATGCCGGGACCGTTTCTAATAGTTTTGCGAGAAACTATGATACAATTTCTCAACTGCTCTTCAGTATCAATTGGTGTGCTGTAAACCAATGTTTTAAGATGACCCCACATAAAATAATCTGAATTATTGAGGTCCGGAGACCTAGGTGGCCATGCCTGTGGTCATTTGCGATCTTTCCAGTGATTATTGTAATTTTGGTTTAAATATTCGCGCGCCTAAAATGGGAACATCTTCCATCAAAGCTGGCAATTCTTCTTCGAGAAACTGCTGGTAATTATGCTCATTCAACTTTGCATGAAGAAAATAGGGTTCAATTAAATAATCACCGCATATTCCAGCCCACACCTTAACGGAAAATTGCTCCTGGTGACAAGATTCCAAGATTTTATTCAGCCAAAAACTATTATTGTGAAAGTTTTGGATGGCGTTTCTGGAAAAATTGGCTTCATCGGTGAATGAATTTTCAGTATCAAGTAATGGAATTTTTGAAGAAAAGATTGGCAAAAGTTCATCCGTAGTCGAAAGTAGCGGGGGAGTAGCGCCTGAACCCGTTGCATATGATAGGGATATAACAGAAAGTCATGAAGAATTTTCTAAACAAGAATATGTGAAATATTAAAATTGTTTCAAATTTTTCGTGTAGTTAATCCGGGATCTTTCTCAATTGAATTCAAAACCGCTATCTCAACTCCTGGTGTTCTTACAGTACGTTGTACTCCTTTAAGATGATTGTCTGGTTCAAAACTTCCCTTTTCGCATAACCTTCGTTGAAGGTTTGAAAATGTTTCTGCATCCGGAATATTTCTATTTGGGAAGCGGTCTTCATACAACCGCCTGGCTTCCAGTGCGTTACCATCAGCTCATACATGTAATGCATTCTTCAAAACAGAATTCGTAAAATTGACCATGTTTCATAATATTGCTAATTTTGATGACTTGAATACGTGACAACTAGACCAGATAGACAACTATCAAAAATGTTTATATTTACATAATAAAATCTGCTTCTTACCTACTAGATACATTTTTAATCCTTAATAATATCCAATTTCATAACAACGTGCGAATGAATGAATTTTTGTATGCGAAAACCGAACGTCAAACGAAAAAAAAATCAGGAAGCCAGATTTGCTCAAAAAGAAATGGGGATTTGAAAAAAAAAATATCTTTGAGAAAAAGCAGTGGCGTATCACTTTTCTCTTTGAAACGATTCAGTGCAACTCCCGCACTGGCAATAATGAAAAATCATGTTGTACAGCAGAAAATGCCTTCTGGAGCATAGAAGATGCGTACACTTTTCGCAAAGCAAAAATATCTAGGGTCATACCAAAGTTATTACTGTTGAAATAATACACTCAGTATATATTTCATTGTATCATGGCACCTTTGCATATATATCCTGAACAGTTGACATAGTTGTTGATGTTTATAGTTTTAGTAATTATCAGTGTGACATTTGAGAAACATTTATATTTTCCTATTATTATACCTTTACTGTTCAGTCCAGTATTTCTATTCATCATAACTCATCAGGTTATGGGCCCAGGATTGCTCAACATATATAGTTCATCGAAAAATTAAAGAAACTATTGTTATGGCAAGTCAGTCAGTATATCGTGTCGAAAAATTAGAAGGGGCGAAGAATTATGGAACCTGGAAATATGCGATGAAAATGCTACTCATAAGAGACAAGTTGTGGAAAGCTATCGAACCCCCAGCAGGTGAGACAGTTGATACTGAAACTGATCAACAAGCTTTAGCCGCGATAGTTCTTAACATCCGTTCGGATATCTACGTTCGCACGAAAACTGCAAACAACGCTGAAGAAGCATGGACCAAATTAGAAAAAGCATTCGAGAGTACTGGACTCCGGCGGCAAATCATACTGGATCGTCAGCTCTATTCAACTAAGCTGAGTGATTTCCACAGAATGGAGGACTACATCAACAAAATGCTAGAAATCCAAACCGAATTGAAAGGTGTTGGCAGAGAAGTCAGCGATGACTATATGGCGTTCAAATTGCTGGCAAATCTAACAGACGATTACGATTCATTAGTCATAGCTATGGAAAATAGTGCTAAAATATTGGTATTAGATTCCGTTATCGAAAATCTTTTACAAGAGGAAGCCAGGCGAAACGAGAATTCTATGAAGAATGACTCAGCTCTAGGAAGCAAATACAGTAACCATGCCAAGAAGTCATTCCAAGCTACTGAGCAAAATGAAAAACGGCATTCCAATAGGTGTTTCATATGTGGAAAACTAGGACATATAGCAAAAGTGTGCAGAAACAAAAGGAACCATTATAAAGAACAGTCATCTACAAGCCATCAACATCCAAGCAGGAACCAAGACATGCATACGCAGCTGTTGAGAGTGAAGTGACAGCAGGAAGCGATGAAAACTGGTACTTAGATTCTGGTGCAACCCGACATATGAGTTCACAAAAACAATTATTCGAAAGTATCAATTCTCCTGATCGAAAAATCAACGTAGAAACTGTTGACGGAAATCCGAAGGTATAGGTGATATCTCCTTAGCAGTGAATATTAATGGCAACTCAGAAAAGATCCTCGTGAAAGACTCCTTATACATTCCTTATTTGAAGATGAACATATTATCAGTTGGAAAAATTGCTGATAAAGGAAACGAACTATTTTTCAATGACATGAAGTGTACTATAAGAAGCAAAGATACCAAAGAAGTTTTAGGAACAGGCTCTAGAAGTAAAGATGGTTTATACACACTCGACGTCGTTAGAGATAAAGTATGTGTGACAAAAACTTCAAGTGATTATGATTTATGGCACCAACGTCTCGGTCATATCAGTAACAATGGACTTCAAAAACCCCAGAAAGGACTAGTTTTAGGATTACCCCAGAATGTTTCATCCAATGGAGAGATTTGTGAACGGTGCATTACTGGCAAACACAGTAGAGCTTCATTTCCTAACAAAAAAGGAAAACGAGCAACTGAAATATTGGGACTTGTGCATTCTGATCTGTGCGGGCCCATGGAAGTGGAATCAATTGGTAAAGCAAAATATTTTCTCACTTTTATAGATGACAAGTCGAGAAAAACTACCGTCTACTTTTTACGTCAGAAAAATGAAGTTTTTAGTTGTTTCAAGAAGTTCAAAATGATGGTTGAAACTGAAACAGGGAGAAAACTAAAGAAACTGAGAACTGACAATGGGCGAGAATATTTAAACAAACCCATGGAAGAATTTCTGCAACAAAATGGTATCTATCATCAACTTTCAGCGCCATATACCCCCGAACAAAATGGTGTAGCTGAAAGGGCTAATCGAACCATAGTCGAACGAGTAAGATGCATTCTTGAAGGAGCACACCTCGATAAAACATTTTGGGCAGAGGCCGTCAGTACCATAGTTTACCTCAAGAATCGTTCCCCAAGATTGCCTTACTCAACTCCACCCCCGAAGAAGTTTGGAGCGGAGAAAAACCCAATGTGAGCTACCTACGAGTTTTTGGTTGCAAAGCATTTGTGCAAATCCCAGATGTAAAAAGGAGAAAATTAGATTCAAAATCAGAGGAGTGCATTTTTTCTTGGATATGAGGAAAATACGAAGCGTATAGATTGTTTGACCAAAAAAATTTCTAGAAATGTAATTTTTTAGAAAATCAATTTCATCGTGTTCATATCCAAAGCAAATAGAAAATGAAATTATAATAGCTCACCAAAAGGATAAAGAAAATGCAAGTGAAGACAGGGAAGAGGAAGAAATAGATCCAACAGAACAAAGCGAAAGCAGACAAATGGAAGCAGAACAAACACACATTTCAGAAGGAGTTGGAAGCATTTATTGCATTGTTGGAGAAGAAAAAAGAAATCGTAAGCCACCAACCTACCTGCAAGATTACTTTTATGTAGCCAGTTCATCAGATGAGTCCAATTATTCAGAACCCATGACATTGACAAAAGCTCTAGAAAGTGGCAATTCTGAAAAATGGAAACAAGCTATAGTCCAGGAGCTGAGGTCACATGAAGTCAATAATACTTGGGATGTTGTAGAAAATGTACCTGATGGACGAAGAGCGTTAAAAAGCAAATGGGTCTTCAAACTGAAGAAGGGAGCTGATGGAAAAATAGAAAAGTTCAAGGCAAGACTTGTAGCCAAAGGTTTTTATCAAGAGGAAGGAATAGATTTCGATGAAACATTTTCACCAGTGATTCGACAATCTACCCTGGAAGCCCTCATTGCATTGGCAGCTGAACTAGATTTAGAAATGGAAATAATTGACGTCGTGACAGCCTACTTGAATTCTGAATTATCGGAAGAAATATACATGGAGTTGCCGAAAACAGATCCTTCGGAGGACTTCAAAATCATTTGCAGATTGAATAAAGCAATATATGGGTTAAAGCAATCAGGTCGAGTATGGAACAAAAAATTACACACCGAACTTATGAAAAATAATTTAACTCAATCGAAGGTAGATCCTTGCCTCTATTATCGAATGGAAAATGGAGAAATTTTCATCATCACAATTTATGTAGACGACATTTTGATATTCGGTAATATTAAAAGGAAAATTGAAGAGTTCAAAGAGAACTTGAAGAGGGTATTTGAAATAAAAGACTTAGGACCAGCGCACAGTGTTTGGGCATACGAATAGAGAGAGATAGAAGAAAAGGAATTATCACTTTGGATCAAGAAAACTACATAAATTCAATTTTGAAGGAGTTCAATATGAACAACTGTCATCCAGTTTCGATACCTATGCAGAAGAACCAGAAATTAACTCGTGAAATGGGACCTAGAAGTGAAGAAGAAAGAAATGAAATGAAAAGCATTCCCTACAGAGAAGCAGTGGGAAAACTGATATATCTTTCACAATGGACAAGGCCTGACATTAGCTATCCAGTGAGTGTGATTAGTAAATTCAACAATGACCCAGGAAAACCCCATTGGACAGCTGTGAAGAGAGTTCTGAGATACCTTCGAGGTACTAAGGAAAGAAGTTAATCTATCAGAGAAGTAGCCAGAAAGAAATAACAGGATACTGTGATTCAGACTGGGGAGGAGACACAGACGATAGAAAATCCTATGCTGGATATGTCTTCAAACTTGGCAAATCCTTGATCTCATGGAATAGCAAGAAACAATCGACAGTCGCATTATCAACCACAGAAGCTGAATACATGGCACTGAGCCACGCAACAAAGGAAGCGTTGAGGTTGCAGCAGTTATTTCAAAAAATAGGATTGGGAAATATCACATATAAACCTATTGACATTTTCTGCGACAACAAAGGGGCCACTGAACTATCCAAAAACAATGTGTTTCACGCAAGAAGCAAACACATAGATATTTGCCACCACTTTGTTCGAGATGCTGTTGAGAATGGGAACATTTGCGTTAAGCCTATTGAAACAGAGAATATGCCAGCAGATATTCTGACGAAGATTACGTCCCAAGCAAAGTTTGAATGGTGCATCCAAGATTTTGGATTGATGTGAAGTTCAGAATGTTTTGCAAAGTAGCCAAGTAGGAGGGGTGTTGAAATAATACACTCAGTATATATTTCATTGTATCATGGCACCTTTGCATATATATCCTGAACAGTTGACATAGTTGTTAATGTTTATAGTTTTAGTAATTATCAGTGTGACATTTGAGAAACATTTATATTTTCCTATTATTATACCTTTACTGTTCAGTCCAGTATTTCTATTCATCATAACTCATCAATTACAAACAATTTTTTTCTTAAAACTTCAGCACCCTGTAGTTCAAAAGTTGAGACCTTTAGGACATATGTTCATATGAAGTTTCTTTCTCAAAATGACCCAAAAATAACCTCCTTAAATATTAGTATGATATTAAGAAAGACCCGATATATCAATTATTCTCTTCGAATACGCTCACTCGACAGTTTACGTGGAGGAATACCAAGCATTCTGATAGAAAACATATCCGAATTTTGAATATATTCCGATCATAAATCACATAACCTGTGCGCCCTCTCAAATTATTGAATTTTGCATAGAAATTGACTATCTTCTACCCCCCAGATAACAATGTTCACTTGAATATAAACTATTAACCATAAATTTGGAGAAAACCCAGTACATGCCATTCAGTTGCAATAGCACGAACAAACCACCCTTTTCACATATAGACCTAGGCAATCAACACTTGATTCTTCCTGAAAAAAAGGTGAAGTATTTAGGGGTAATTATTGATTCACATCTCGAATGGAATGAACACATAAACTTCATTTGCAAAAAGTTGCGAAGTATTCTACATAAATTCAAAACTTTAAGAGAAATATTCTCCACCCACCATCTGAAAATTCTTTACCTCGCACTTGTGGAAAGTCACTTCCGATATGGGATAGCATGTTGGGGAGGGGCTTTTCGAACACACCTTCGTCCTCTTGTAGTCTTGTAGTACTACAAAACAAGTTTCTAAAATTGATTCATTCGAAAAATGCACGCTTTCCAACAGACAATTTATTTTGCGAACCGGTGTTTTTGATATTCGTCAACTCTTTTATTTCAATATCATTTTAACGTACCACAAGAAGAAAAGTTATCGCTTACCGCCACACAATTATAACACGCGGAAAAAAAAAACATCATGTCATTCCATTAACACAAAAATCACTCTTACAGCATACCTATACCTATCTAGCCCCAAAATTATTCAACACTCTTCCGAATACAATAAAAAACATTGACATATTTCACCACTTCAAAAGGCAATTGAGACAATTTATATGTAGGCAGCCAAGACAAACGATTTCCGATTTTGTTGACAAAAAAATTATTTTAAATTAAGTTTCTATCAATGTGAGCAATATGTGAATGAACAAAATTGTTATTACTTTTATCATATAACCTTATAGCATATATTAGTACATCAAATTGTACAATTTATTTTATTTTTTCGAAATAACTTCTAACATACCGCTTATCTTTGATAACATTTGTGTATTAAAGAGCATAAAACAATGTTAATTTTCTTCTAAAATATAATTTTTTAAGCATCAACCTTACATTAATATAGTTACACATAGATGGGGTGAATGTGTTTGAAATTGTTACATTTAGATAAGTCTGATATTCAATGGATTTAGTCAGTAGGTTCATTATTTTGAATTTTATCGATTGTATTTATTGAATTGTATTTCTCGAAACAAGTGTGAACAACATTTATCGAGTACTCATTTATTCACCTTTATCTGTTATAACATTGTTTTGTATCCTTTTCCTAAGTGAATAAATGAAAATATACAAAAAATATATAAAAAATACTTTTTTATGCGAAACAAGTGCATCAGCACTTATCGCTCACTAAACTTTATTCATTCACTTCATTTGTTTTTTCCTATCAGTGTAAACTGTATTTTTTTATCCTGAATAATGTTATTCTTATTCTTATTCTTATTTCGACTATGAATCAAAAATCAATCCACTACCTTGAAATGTTCAATGTTTGACTTATGAATTCCAACCACAAAAACACCATACTTATTACCAAAATTGAACAAAATCCAGCCAAAAATCACAAACTTTGTTCGCATTCTTGAGTTGTTTGATTTTGTCAATAACTGCATATAATATGACCGTGAATCGTAAAACTTTACCGCCATCATGGAACGGTCATCTTATATTGGTGGATTTTAACGGAAAATACATCAAACCCCTAAATATCAATTTTGCATAGAATGAATAACAAAAGTCGTCCTCTATTTTGGAACTAAGTGCCATTTCGAAATTCTGAATTTCAATGAAAAATTCATGATTAATTTCGACACATAATTCATAATAAGCCTTCCGGGAAATCCCTCATCGAACTATAAAACACAAAACTCGTCTGCCATCTTAGAGTCGCTATCTTGAATCTTCATCATATGAAATTGTCAGATAATATTGTCACCTGAATCATGTTATCAAGTCAATAAGCTATGCAGAAGTTGATCAAGATTGAGTCTCAACATTTGTTATTGATACAGGAATAAAACTGAATTAAAGCTTATAATGAACAAATCAAACGTTAAAATTGACCAAAAGTATTCACTTCTAAACCTAGCAGGCCTGTAAATAGTTGTAAATGACACTCATTATCATGATTTATTCAAAGAAGACAGTTCAAGTACTTGACATTTCACAGATATATAACCTAAATTTCCTCGGAAGAAATAAACGCGAACCAGAACGGAAAAAACTATATTTTACATATTTTATGAGCTACGGAGGGAAGTACGTGTGGCAATTTGCGCGGCATAAAAGCGACACTGGCGCTGGTGGCAAATCGCTCAACTCAGCGACTAGATATAAGGTTATACATCACTCGGAATGACCTCCATGCATTTTTTCGCAGATGGATAGAGATGACATAGTAATTACCAGTAGTGGAAGCTTATGTGAGATTCGTAGTTACCTACGATATCGGAGGTAAAAAAGGTATGAATGAGGGAAATACGTACGGTATAAATGTATTATTTTGGAGGTAGCAACGTGGAGTGAATTGGTATATTTATATATATATATATATATATATATATATATATATATATATATATATATATATATATATATATGAAAGGAATTTAATGGACATAGCCCTCATAGAGAAGTGTTAACCGTAGACACGTGTTTCGGGCTCTCGGCCCTCATCAGTACGGTGGAGAAGTGCAAGGATGAACAACACTTGGTAGAAAACGACAAATTCCAGGGCAACAACCAACGTCACCACGGAGGCAGCTATAGCTACCTGCGTGACATCCGAGTCCAGGAATATAAATATGAAAGAGAGTAATACCGAGGGGACTGTTAAGAACAAAATGAAAGGAATTTAATGGACATAGCCCTCATAAAGAAGTGTTAACACTTCTCTATGAGGGCTATGTCCATTAAATTCCTTTCATTTTGTTTTTAATAGTCCCCTCGATATTACTCTCTTTCATATATATATATATATATATATATAATATAAAGAGGAAAAGAGAGAGAGAGAGAGAAAGGTAGTATCTTGCCTGGATTAATTGGCACAAAAAGACAAATTTGGAAATTTTCAGTAACTGAAGATTATCCTTGAGGTTGCAGTCATATAATATATTGGCCTGATAAAGTAAAACTCTTGTTTAACTTGTCGAGCTTTCGAAAATTTTCTTTTCTTTTTCAAGACATTAATGTGAGGTTTGTATCAAAAAATATCTGATGCATGTCCTTAAACATCATAGGAAAAAACAAACAAAAAGAGTTGTTTTTTTTGGCACTGGAATGTTGGATACATTGAAAACCATTGGCAAAAATACAAAAACAACACACACACAATATTGATTATAAACAACTGGACTACTTGAAGCACGAATTTGTTCATGTGCTCAGGTTATACATAATTTACTTAGTTTAAATAATTTTTTCTCGTTGAACAGTCATACATGGTTCAGTGTGATCACAAAACTCAAGTATATATATATATATATATATATATATTTCTATATTTATTTTTTTAAATCAGCGGGTATTCAGTCTGGTCTTATATAAAGAAAAACTCTTCTTTTCTTTTCCAAGCTTTCCACAATTTATTTGGTTGAAAAATATCAAATATGAAAAATTGGTATGAACTTACATGTGAAATGAGTTAAATTAACGAATATAAATGTATAAAATATATCGACATTATGACTTCAAAAAATTGTCACACTGACAGACATTTGCATTTTTGTGAGTAGTTGATGTTGTACAGGCGATTCTGTATGCATATTTATTAAAATAAAAGTTCATTTTGAAAGTAAATACGAGTAGATTTTGTTGATATAATAATTTTTGTGTCATGATAATTCATTATGTGATCTTGGTTCACTAGATGATCAGAGAGTGCACAAGAAAGTTTTTGGAGTCTACAGTCACTTTTATGACCAGTGATTCGTGATTTCAATGTTTGACTCGTTTGTCTAATGTAATTTTTATCACAAGTACTACAAGGTATACTATAAACTGAATTGTTTTTCATCGGTGCACATTATCCGTCTTTTAATTCTGTATATATTTTATTTATTGGAGGGATATTTTTCTGTGATATTTCAATATTGAATTCACTTTTGAATACATTAATAATTTCCAAATAAAAATGAGGAAACAAATTCTCAATTTCGAAATAAAAATCACTCACGATTCCTTATCTAAATTAGAACAAAATCTCGAGAAAATATCCGGTGATATCAACGGTAAGCTGCCCCAACATATATGGGAAGAATTTCAACAAAGAACTGAAAGAAACTACATTAAGAAATACGAAAAAGTTAAATCTAGAAACATCAGAAATTGAATCGACTGAAAAATCAAATGAAAGAAACATTAGTTATTGAAGACAATTGGTTGAAGAACTTAACTGATATTGATATTCCAACAGACATAAAATGTTCCCTTTCTTTAAGTCATAAGTTTTGCATACCGGCAACAAAATGTGATGTTTCTGTTCCTTTATTATTAGCTGACATAGAATATTTGATAAATAATTCAGATTCACATAAAAAAGATCTCTTCAGAGCCAAATTAACGAATATAATAACTAACCATTTACATGAACCTTCAGATAATCAAAATTACTTCAATCAATTATCCTATGAAAGTAAATTATTTCTTAAAAATCATCCTGAATCGATAATTACCAAATCTGACAAAGGAAATGTTACTGTTATCATGAAGAGAGATGACTATATTCAATTTTCCAATGATTTACTAAACGATAACAAATACTACAAAAAAATCAATCAATCAATCAAATCAACAGAAATGTAATAATTTAGTCAACAAAATATTTAACAAAAAATATATCAGTGAACAAGAGAAGAAGACATTAACATTCTACACCGCAAACAGTCCAAAATTCTACGGTTTACCCAAAATTCATAAACCACATCAACTTTAAGGCCGATCATTTCTTGTATTAATGCACCTAATTGTAAAATTGCACAATTAGTAACAGATATCATGACATTATCATACGAACAAGACAATGACTATTATGTACAAGATTCTTTCGATTTTGCAACTTTCATTCAAGAAAAACAAATTCCTCCTGATTATATTCTCATAAGTTTGGACGTTGTATCACTATTCAATAATATACCTATCAAGGTCATCAAAATGAGCATAAAGAAACACTGGAATAAAATAAAATTACATTGCAAAATTTCCCAAGTTATGTTTTTAGAAATGATTGATTTGATTTTCGATACAACTTACTGTGTATTCCAAAATAGATTTTATAAACAAATTTTAGGTACCCCAATGGGTTCTACAGTTTTACCAATTTTTGGTCAATTTGTTATGGATGACCTTCCAGAATTCTGTATTCCCAAACTTCCTTGTGAAATGCCTTCCATCAAAAAATATGTGGATGATATAATTGGTTCAGTTCCACATGATAAAATTGAAGAAACAGTTAATGTATTCAATAGTTTCAATCCGAACATTCAGTTCACAGAAGAAGAAACAGATTATACGATATCCTTTTTAGACACTCTTTTGATAAGAACCGAAAACAATACCATTATATTAGATTGGCACATCAAATCTACCAATTCCAGAAAATATATAAATTATTTATCTCACCATCCATATAAAACAAAAATCAATTTCATTTTAGGAATGAAGAGTAGAACACATAAAATAGTACACCCATCTCTTTTAGATAAAAATTTAAAAAAACTATACGAAATATTGAGAGACAATTCGTATCCTCATAGCCTACTCAATAAATTATTATTCAA
Organism: Gonioctena quinquepunctata; assembly: GCA_018342105.1. Classification (NCBI taxonomy): domain Eukaryota; kingdom Metazoa; phylum Arthropoda; class Insecta; order Coleoptera; family Chrysomelidae; genus Gonioctena; species Gonioctena quinquepunctata. Next base: position 169,850 of record JAFIRS010002270.1, on the reverse strand, counting down.
TACAATTTCTAATGAAACTGTCAATACAGATACAAATGTACCAAATTCCAGTAATATAATTACTTTCGGATCAATACCATACAAAAAAAGTTTGTCCCCTAAAATTATTAATGTATTCAAAAGTGATTTCAATATTAAAATATCACAGAAAAATATCCTTCCAATAAATAAAATATATACAAAATTAAATGACGGAGAATGTGCACCGATGAAAAACAATTTAGTTTATAGTATACCTTGTAGTACTTGTGATAAAAATAACATTGAACAAACGAGTCAAACATTGAAATCACGAATCACTGGTCATAAAAGTGACTAGAGACTCCAAAAACTTTCTTGTGCACTCTCTGATCATGTAGTGTACCAAAATCACATAATAAATTATCATGACACAAAAATTATATATCAAGAACAAAATTTGACAGAAAGACTTTTTTTAGAAATGGTGGTAATTAATAGTGACGTAAATATCATGAATAAGAGATCTGACATCGACCAACTGAGCAAAATCTTTTCGTATTTAATTTCAAAATGAACTTTTATTTTAATAAATATGCATACAGAATCCCCTGTACAACATCAACTACTCACAAAAATTCAAATGTCTGTCAGTGTGACAATTTTTTGAAGTCCTAATGTCGATATATTTTATACATTTATATTCGTTAATTCAACTCATTTTACATGTAAGTTCATACCAATTTTTCATATTTGATATTTTTTAACCATTCTTGTTTTTCAGCCTTGATAAAGACAAAATAAATTGTCGAAAGCTTGGAAAAGTAAAGAAAAGTTTTTCTCTATATAAGACCAGACTGAATACCCGCTAATTCTTCAAAATAAAATAAGTACAGTCGAGAAAATAATTCACTATATTGTATTGTTTATCACTGTAACTTTGAAACTATGCTTTGTTTTTTTGTGTAAACTGTAACGAAGCAGTTTTTAGAGCGCCGTTACTAAGAACGGCTAAGGAATATTTAACCTTACTTTGGTACGTCCCTGCCTATTTGGGGTTTCTATTGTTTCCGGTCTGGCAAAATATTTCATTCCCTTGTTAGAAAATCAATGTACATACCCAAAGCTACTGGAATTCACGTCAACATCATGCATAAAAAAATAACAGAGTTTTCCTCTAGATCTTATAAAAAGGGTGGAAAGCTCCGGTGATAGATTTTGTAAAAGACGAGAAAGAAACAAAGATCGCGATTGGAAAAACCACATCATTTTTTGTAACAGGCACGAAATCATACTTCAGATTTTTGGTCCAGTTTCAGTTTATCGGACAAAAAACGCGCCTTTCTTAATAGGCTTTTTTGTCTAGTTTGGTCATAAATTCGAGATCTATAAAGGATACGATGAAAACTAGCATCGACACTTGTTACTTGTTTCCTGTTGTGCTACAAAGTCCGGTTGAAGTTGAGTAAGAGAAAAGTGCAAGAGTGTGTCAAAGAGATTCGAAGTCCAGAAGCGTTGAGGTATCCGTAAGTGGAAATTGTGAATAACTTGTATTTGAGCTTGGTTTCTCCGTGTGCTGAGGCACCCAAAGTTTATTATTTCTACATTTATAATTATTCCATTTTTCAATTTTTCCGGGAGTTTGAATATTATTGCTTGTATTATTATTTCATTATTTATTATCTGTCGTGGCATTTACAGCTTAGTTCTGCAAAAGTATACTTTATTTGATTCAATTCGTTACCTGAGAAGTTGAATATATTTTCTGCATTATTATAATTTCCTTTATTCGAGCATTGGCCGAAATGTTCAAGTTGGTCAGAAGACTACAGGGTGAATATTGATTTATGTTGTTTTTGGTTGGTACAATCGAACTTTTCGTGAAATCGATTGAGTGTTTAATTTAGGGTAGTATTGACATTTCAGTCAATTGTTGGTTAGATTACGGGTGAAAATATATGATTTATTTGCCAAATTGAACAATATAAAGTAGACCATTCCATTTTGTGTCCCCGCGCGAAGCAATTCTCACATAAGCTCTGGCTGGTGTTTCTTCTTCTTGTCAAGGTAAATATTTCATAAATAGTTCTCTTATTCGATCGTTATTATAATTATTGAGTTATATTTTCGGTTGTTGGAGTTCAGGGAAAACGCCGAATGCAAACAACTGACGAGAATGTTCACATCACTTCAGTCAGTGAATTTGAATTTTCTATTGTTTTAAGTTCAGGGAAAACGCCGAATTTGAGCCATTGACGTATAAACCAATTACATAAGGATAATTCTTGTTCCCTGTTGTTCCGATTCAGAAACTTACCAAATCAGAACAACGGCCGCGATTTATGCGCTGAATTAAAAGTTTATTTTTTCCAGAAAATACGTGCCGAGCAAAATAAAATTCACGAATTTTACCAGTTTTAGTCAGATTCAGGAGGAATAATTCATTTAGCGACTTGAGAAGGTGATTTGGGTAAATAAGCGTTATTGACTATATTGAGGGGAAATAAGTTATTTCATAACACGAAAACACGGTGATGCTTTGTCGTCTGTACCCACACCCAGTTGTTGATATTGTTGAAGCTCAGGAAAATCGCCGACCATAAATAAAAGTGAAACAAAGCCAAAATTATAAATCTTGTTAACAAGAAAAGTCGTAGCACAAAGGGGCTATTTTAAGGAACAGAGAAGAAAATATCACAGCTGGAATTATTGCAAACGTGAAGCTTAGGTGATATACAAGTGAAACGTAGTATACAATTTTGTTTTGGGGTTGACAAGGGGAAGTCGGGAAGTCAAAACCTCTTGCCTACAAACTTGAAAAATCACTTTCTGAGTCAGTCAGTTAACCGTGTTTAGGGAGAAATATTTTTTTTGCTATTAAGATTAGTTCATTTTATTCCCTTAAATGCCGTGAAATTACTGTTCATTTGGCCAGTTATATATATCGTAATTGAATATATTTTTGATATATATTAATAATTATATAATTTATATATATTATATATATATATATATATATATATATATATATATATATATATATATATAAATGGTGGGGAATAACGGGGATCTTCAGTCAGCACAAGTGTTGAACTATGAAAAACTTTTTAATACGTTGGACCGAGCTTTCGTTTCAATTTTGAAACTTCTTCAGGGTCAGTAATCTGAGTGGTTGATTAATAAACATTAACTTTGAAGAAAAATGTAAAATATGTAAATATTTGTCGGAATGGTGTTATATCTTTGACGTTTCGAGTGACATTGATATAACACCATTCCGACAAATATTTACATATTTTACGTTTTTTTTTCAAAGTTAATGTTTATTAATCAACCACTCAGATTACTGACCCTGAAGAAGTTTCAAAATTGAAACGAAAGCTCGGTCCGACGTATTTAAGAGTTTATCATAGTTCAACACTTGTGCTGACTGAAGATCCCCGTTATTCTCCACTATTCATACCAATTTTCAGTCGTTATTTCTAATTTATATATATATATATATATATATATATATATATATATATATATATATATATATATATATATATATATATATATATATATATATATATATATATATATTACCCCTATTTAAAGGTGGCCAGACCGATTTTGTTTAGAATTGAGCAAAAATACTTGTATTTGAAAATTGTTGTGACAAAACGATTCAAGTATTTGAATATACCAGTTAATTCAATACATATTACACACTGTGTTTACATTGAAAAAAAGAAACTTTTTCTATTTCATATAAGTATTGAAGTCACGCAACAGACGTATCTAGTCAAGTTGTAAAAAAAAAAATTTGTAAAGAAAAAACAAACTAAAACATTTCTATCTGTCTGTCTCTTTGGGAGACATAAAAGCAATCGGCGTTCAGTATCCAAAAATTGTACTCAAAGCCTACAGTATTTTCAAGATTCAAAAAGGGTCAACATACCAGACTCCTGGACGTTCCGTATCTCCATCTGTAGCTACCCTAGTGCGTGGAGAAAATCACTATAAAATCTGGCGCCCGAGATTTGAAATAGAGAAAGGAAAATATTTCCTGCCTAAAATTCTGGCGTCATAAATAACGTGACTTTCCAGGAGTTTGAGGGTTATTAAAACAGACCCTGGAAAAACACGTCACAAATTTGACGGCCCGAGCAGGGACTATTGGTTAAAGGACTATTGGTTATTACCAATATTACAGATTGTTTTGCATAGAAGTAATTTTCATTAATTTTCTCTCAATTTCGAGTTTATTTGGAATTTTTGCTGGATATATGAAAATGAGTAGAGATTGAAAATTGATTTAATCTCTGTTGTGTGTAAATTGAAAATTTATCATTTAATTTGAATAGAAATAATTTTCATTTTATTCCTTGCGAATTTCCATATTCAACTGTGACTTTATTTTATTTTATTGTCGAACAGATAATGCTAACACGATAAATAATTGAAAAGTGATTTAATTTCTGTTTTTATTTCAATTGATGAACAACGACTTTATTTTTGAGTGGAAATAATTTCCTTTTTATTCCGTTCGCGATTCCAAGTACACCGGACAATTTATTTCCTCCGTACCTGAGATGAAAAACCCAACGCTTTTTATCAAAAATATATTCTCGTGTCCGAAGTTTCGCGGAGAGAGATTGTACCGTTCAGTTTTTGGTGGTGTATTGGCCGGCTATGAAATTATACACCTGCTTGAATAATAACAATTATCTTGAAGCTTTGAGATAATTATTGGTATTTTTTCCGTGAATGAAATTGGATTGAATTTCAAATTGATTTTAGATAACAAGTGGAAAAGTGGAATATCCGCAAAAGTTTTTTTTGGTTTCATATATCGATACAGATTTTGAGCGTATCGGCTATGTTTTTTTTTGTAATTCTGCTCTCCAGGTGTGGAAAACAATAAATTGTTTTTATTGAATACTTGATCGTCGTTGAGAAATATATTTTTGTTGGGTGTTATCTAGATATGATAACGACCTTTCAAAACCGAATTAATTCTTATTGGAAAATATTTTGTCGATTTGAAATTATGTTTTTGAAATTATTTTTCATTATTAGACTAAGGTGGTCTATATAAAAAAAATATTTAATTTTTTCAAAGTCCTGCTAGTGTACCACATTTTAATCGCCCTTTTCTGAAATTATATACTGAGTGTGTAGAAGATTTGTTGTGGCTTTCAAATTATTTGAAAGGTTAAACAATATTGATAAGATAGAAGTTGTGTTGATATTTTTTTTTGTTCGGTTGATACCTCGCTACGGAATATTTCAAAATGCCTGATAATGGAGGAGTCGTAGGGAGCGACTGGATTTGATGAAGGTTTAACTGGACTTCGAGATAGTCCTGCAGGGGGCGATTCTCTGGAAAGGGAGTTAGGCTCTGATGATTTTCTGGCCCCAGCGGGAGTGAAAGCCGGCTGGATATATCGGCTTATGAAACCAGAGTTGATGGAACTAGCCTCCAGTTTACAAATTAATCCGGAAGGCATCGTTATTGAACTAAGACGAAGGCTAATTTGGCACTTAGTAGAGTTGCCTAAAGCTAGGGGAATGAGTACCAGCCCTAACGAAGGAACTGGGACGTATTTTCTTACTATGGGCCGACAAAATACCGGAGCTGTGCCGAAGAGGGATTTCAGCTATTAACCGCCACCTCAAACAAATATTCCGAATCCATGGAGGAGTTCGGGAATGATACCGCCTACACCCGAAGACAGCATACCAACTTTTCAAGGGATGGGGTTACGAGAAATTACTAGCAAAAGTTCGGTGATCACACATACGACGACGAGGTCTGGAGTACGCAGTACCATGGCACCCTGTTTGGCACCTGGTTTACAGGCCCCCAGTTCGATTCCAACGAGTGTTTCCGCACCACCAGGAAGACACTTACCAACCCCTCCGCCAACTGTACCGTCAGGATTCGCTGTGGGCCATCCTGGATATCCCATAGTGTTGGAAACACATCGATGGAATGTCAAGTTCAATGGCCAAGATGAGGCGGCTGCGTTCTAAGAACGGTTAAAAGAAATTTCGGAAACAGAAAATATCCCGAAACATCGATTGTTGACGGCTCTCCCAGAGTTATTATTTGGAAAGGCACTATTGTGGTATCGCAGAAACGAAAGTTTCTGGAATAATTGGGAAACCTTCAAGAAAACCTTCGTATGGCGTTCTACCCTGTACATTATCAGGAAGATTTGAAATTGGAAAATTAGCCGTCGAATACAAAGAAGTTCTGACCTACAGACTCTTATACGTCGACATATGGGATTAACCGCGGAACAGGAAACCCTCCGACTGTATAGAAATTTATTGCCGGAGTTTCGGCATTATATACGGAGAAGTGATCCAAGATGATGGAGTGTGAGATTCTCCTAGAGGGGTTGAGAAAGGATGCGAGGCATACGGCCGCGTTCAATCGGAACCACAGCTGAACATCAAACCCACAAAATGGATCGTTATCCGTCTCGAACTCCGCCATTGGAATCTGGGGAACAGTATAGGGAAGGATCAAGAAACAGACCATCAGACTCTAGATGTTGGAAGTGCAGAGAAGTAGGAAATTGGCAGGGTGAATGCTGTGATCAATCACGATTGCTCTGTTCGCCATGTGGAAGAAATGGAATAATGTCACGAAATTGCCCATGTAATAGTCCGGGAAACGGACAAGGAGCCTTCCAGAACCGGACACTGTCCGGCTCCAGTCATTAAATATTCCGGAAGATGCCGTTATCCCTAATAACACCGATAACCGGCCGTTTGTAATAGTCACAATTGGCGAAGTGCAATTTTATGCGTTAATAAACACCGGTCCTTTCTGGTAGTTTGCCAGTGAGCTAGTCGCACGCTGCTGTTGCGTGATAGGCTTGATGCCCATTAAGCAAGCCGTGACTTAGTGGAGACAAGCAGACGGATCTATTTGTGCAATAACACAGGCATTTCTACCAAAAATGACAATGGGACAAGAGCAATTCGAACATGAAATCTTGATACTTCCTCGTCTGGCTGTGGATATTGTCTTAGGCATGGATGTGTTGAGAGCAAGGGGATTTCAGATCCAGTTAACTGACAGCAAAATATCCCTCGCTCATGACATCATACCTACTCCAGTAGCCCAGTCGGTGTTGACTTTGCAGCTTTGCAATGCAGCGGGAGAATCAATGAGAAGTAATAATGGTCATGGCGAGGAAAACACAGGTCTGGCGCCGCAGGAAGAAAGGCAACTCAAACAATTTCTGGAGTTGCCTTTGTTCCAAGAAAATCAAGGAGTGGCTCGTGGGGTACAACATCACATTCGACTGAAGACTTCCGAACCCATCAAACAAAGATATCGTCCGCAGAATACGAAGATGCAGGCTATTATCAATGAAGAAGTTGATAAAATGTTAACGGAGGGGATAATCGAACCTTTGAAAGTCCCTGGAGCTCTCCCGTGGTTATTGTTGAGAAAAAGGATGGAAAACTGCGGTTCTGTATATATTTTCAGAAGGTGAATGCGGTCACAGAAAAAGATGCGTATCCTTTGCCATTCATCAACTCTATTTTGGATAAACTCCGGGAAGCCAGGTATATTAGCAGTTTGGATCTTCGCCAGGTATATTGGCAGATTCCACTATCCTCGGATAGTAAACCAATTACTGCCTTCACAGTCCCAGGAAGTGGTTTATATCAATTCACGGTTATGCCTTTTGGACTCCATTCAGCTCCTGCCACTTTCCAGCGCCTGATGGATAAATTTATCGGACCTGAAATGGAACCGTTTGCGTTCACATATCTGGATGATATTATCATTTTGGGTAAAACATTTGTCGAACATTTAGACAATCTTCTAGTGGTGTTTCACAGGTTACGAGAAACTGGACTACAACTCAATCCTAAGAAGTGCAAATTTGGCCTGCGTTTAATGAGGTATCTAGGACATTTGGTTACACCAGAGGGGATCCGTACCGATCCAGAAAAAATTGCCTCAATCACCCGGTGGCCCGCCCCATCCACCCTTCGTCAGCTAAGACAGTTCCTAGGAATGACGTCCTGGTATCGCAGGTTTATCTCAAACTTCTCCAAAGTAGTTTCGCCACTCACTCGATTACTAAGGAAGAATCAGCGTTGGAAATGGGGAGAGGAACAAGAAGTTGCTTTTAGACTTCTGAAAAAAAGTTTAACCGAGGCCCCAGTACTAACCTGTCCCGATTTCACGAAATAATTCGTCCCACAGAATGACGCCTCAGATCTAGGATTGGGAATTGCTCTTACTCAGCAGATTGAGGGAAAGGAGCATGTTGCTTCCTACGCTAGTCGGACACTGTCGCCCCCGGAGAAAAATTATTCAGTAACAGAAAAAAAACGTCTTCCGGTAGTATGGGGTATTGAAAAAATGCGAACTTATTTGGAGGGATATCATTTTGTGGTACAAACCGATCATTTGTCCCTCAAGTGTGTACAGTCTATCAAAACTCCATCCGGGAGAATAGCTCGATGGGCTATGTATCTACAACAATTTGATTTGGAGGTGAGATATCGTAAAGGATGCCTCAACAAAGTGGCCGACGCCTCGTTTCGCCAACCTCTTTTGGGAGACAATGTGGAAATCGAAAATTGTGTACTCGAAACCGAGGAAGGGATAGAGTGTCCATGGTACAGAAAAATAATCGCAGAAGTAAGAATAAGGCCGAGGATTTTCCCGACTTCATTATCGAGAAAAATCGTTTGTTCAAAAATTGTTGGGATGCCCTTGATTTCACTGACCCCGAGCCGAGAGATCCCTGGAAGCTGTGTGTACCCAAGACCCAAAGACTCGAAGTACTACGCGAAAATCATGATGAGGTTACTGCCGGACACATGATGATAGCTAAAACCTTAGCTCGCATCGCTCAGAGGTATGATTGGCCAGGAATGTTTCGAGATGTTGCAAAATATGTACGAGGTTGTAGGACATGCAAGAAATACAAGATCCCACAACAGGCACCATATGGAAAGATGCAGCCGTCCTCCAATACGCAGCCTTGGGCCACCGTAAGAAGGGTTCCGTCCTGTTGCAGGAAATGAAAAAATCCGAAATTGCCCTCATTTCCGAAGACGGGATGATAGCCTTTTTGTAGGATTATTTCCCCGGTCCCCAACCCTATCCACCAACCCCTCGGACCCCAGACATAACTCCCTTCTCCCCCATGAGCTGTTCCCCCCGTCCCCATTATTTTAGTCCCAGCCTTTTTCCTACCGTGTCCGAGTGCCCTCCCACTCCTACAATCCGAAGTATTTTGAACGAGGTTACGATGGTCACCCAGAGCGAGATTGGGGACAGCCCTGTGATCCTTTTCCTGGACGCTACCACATCCTGGGAGCGACGCCCAGAGGCTCGGATCCAACTATTGGGACGCCACGTAATAGCCACTCCGCCCCCAGGAGGAATATTGGAGTAGGAGGCTCACCATATTCAGGGGTTAATGACACAATATGCGGTGTATCTAAGGGAAGGGACTCCCCATCAGGGTGGGGCCTGGCGTTTGTCAACGCCCTAAGACGTCTTCGTCCCCCATCGTTACCTAAACATCGGAGATGTCGGATGCGATTGACCGATGGCTTGGGAAATCGGAGTTGGGTTACAATTCCGGCCACCCTGTGAATCACTGTCCCTTAAAAAAAAGGGAAAGGGCAACCCTTCCATGGCCCCAAATAATTAATTTTCCTCTCGTGTGTGTTGTAAGTGCATATAGCAAGTCAATGGTTTCTTCAAAATTGTCTCAATACACACTAATTTTTTCGTTTCCTCAGATTATGAATCCCTGGAGAAATATGAATACGACCCCGTGGTCCTCTGAGTGTGAAGGAGCCACTGAATACTGGAAGGACCATACCGATTTGAGACACAAACTGATGATCCGACGCAAGGAATCCAGGAAAATGGCCAATCATGGTACTCAGACATTCAAGATTCCCTCTGTAAGCAAGCTGGCAGCCAGAAGTATGGGTTCCCGATGGAGTACAGCCGCGAACCAAAACGCGGCAGGCAACAGATGGCCCCCATCAAATGCCCAACTGCCTCTCTGTTACTTGAGAGGATAAGACAAGTGAGGAACAGCGTACCACCCCACGGACTATCCCAGACGACAGCCCCGGCAGTCAATGATGACTGTCCACGCTATCTGTTGGTAGACAAGGACACCTGGTCACCAGCGACAATCCTGTCGTATACCTTGGAAGATATTCTGCTCCCGCTGTGGACGATGTGGAGTTCGTTCAGTGGATTGTTCCTTGGCCAATGCCCTGGCTCACTGAACAATAAGTCTTCTCGACTTCGAGGCCCCAGGAGGATGTTACCTACCACCCCTACCGGATCCAGTTGTTACAGGCAAGGATGCCTGTAACCGCAGTAGTTACTAGACTAGTAGCTTATCCAAGTCAACCAGTGAAAAGTGTTTCACAAAAGGAACTTTAGTGGTGTAAGACATTATTTAGTCAAGAATTTAGAATTAGTGATGGACTAAACACTGATTCTGCAGTGTTCCGCAAGAAGGAAAAAAAATGTATAACAAGGTTTGATTTTTTTTCCGCAAGTAGGGGGGAATGTTACTAAGAACGGCTTAAGAATATTTAACCCAACTTTGGTACGTCCCTGCCTATTGGGGGTTTCTATTGGTTCCGGTCTGGCAAATATTTCATTTCCCTGTTAGAAAATTAATGTACATACCCAAAGCTACTGGAATTCACGTCAACATCATGCAGTTTTTCTCTAGATCTTATAAAAAGGGTGAGAAGCTCCGGTGATGGATTTTGTGAAAGACGAGAGAAAAACAAAGATCGCGATTGGAAAAACCATATCATTTTTTGTAACAGGCACGGAATCACCCTTCAGATTTTCGGTCCAGTTTCAGTTCAACGGACCAAAAAACGCGCCTTTCTTAATGGGCTTTTTTGTCTAGTTTGGTCATATTCGAGATCTATGAAAGATACGATGAAAACTAGCATCGAAACTTGTTACTTGTTTCCTGTTGTGCTACAAAGTCCGTTTAAAGTTGAGTGAGAGAAGAGTGCAAAAGTGTGTCAGAGAGATTCGAGGTCCAGAAGCGTTGAGGTATCCGTAAGTGGAAATTGTGAATAACTTGTATTTGAGCTTGGTTTCTCCGTGTGCTGAGGCACCCAAAGTTTATTATTTCTACATTTATTATTATTCCATTTGATTCAGTTATTTGCGGGAGTTTAAATATTATTGCTTGTATTATTATTATTACATTTATTTAATTATCTGTCGTGGCATTTACATCTTAGTTCTGCAAAAGTATTTTTTATTTGATTTAATTCGTTACCTGATAAATTGAATATATTTTCTGCATTATTATAATTTCCTTTATTCGAGCATTGGCCGAAACGTTTAAGTTGGTCAGAAGACTACAGAGTGAATATTGATTTATGTTGCTTTTGGGTGGTACAATTGAACTTTTCGTGAAATCGATTGAGTGTTTAATTTAGGGTGGTATTGACATTTTAGTCAATTGTTGGTTGGATAACGGGTAGAAATATATGATTCACTTGCCAAATTGAACAATATAAAGTAGACCATTTTATTTTGTGTCCCCGCGGAAAGCAATTTTCACATAAGCTCTGGCAGGTGTTTTCTTTTTCTTGTCAAGGGAAATCTTTCATAAAAAGTTCTCTTATTTGACCGTTATTATAATTATTGAGTTATGTTTTCGGTTGTTTGAGTTCAGGAAAAACGTCGAATGCAAAAAACTGACGCGAATGTTTACATCACTTCAATCAGTGAATTTAAATTTTCTATTGTCTTAAGTTCAGGGGAAACGCCGAATTTTAGCCATTGACGTATAAACCAATTACATATCAATAATTCTTGTTTTCCGCCGATTCAGGAACTAACCAAATCAGAACAACGGCCGCGATATATGCGCTGAATTAGTTTATTTTTCCCGGAAAATACGTGCCGGGCAAAATAAAATTCACGAATTTTACCAGTTATAGTCATATTCAGGAGAAATAATTCATTCAGCGACTTGAGAAGGTGATTTGAGTAAATAAGCGCTATTGACTATATTAAGGGGAAATAAGTTATTTTATATCACGAAAACACGGTGATGCTTTGTGGTCTGTATCCACACCCAGTTGTTGATATTGTTTAAGCTCGGGGAAATCGCCGAGCATGAACAATAGTAAAACAAAGCCAAAAATATAAATCTCATTAACAAGAAAAGTCGTAGCACAATGGTGCTTTATCGTGCACGTTCGTGAGCACGTCGTAATTAAAGTGTCTCCAATTTAAATTGATAAAACATATGTCAATACGTTATACTAAATTGTGAAAAAGTGCAAGACTGTTGTGTACAGATGGTTGAATAAACCAGAAGAATCCATGTACGAAAATAATGGATCAAAGTGCATTTGAAGAAGAAATAAGTAAATCAACCTTGAACCGCATGTGAGTAAAGTCCATTATTCTTCAAATCGGAGTGAGAGAGAGGCGTTTGGAATTCCGAACACCTGATTTTGCTACCACCGATGTAAAAAACCGATATAAACAAACGAACTGAAGCGCGTCCTATACTTGTAGTAAAGCTGAAAATGTCGATAACTGGAGAAATGATACTAGAAGAAATCAGAATAAGTGAACAGGAATTGAAGTCACTCATAGAAGCAGTAGAGGTTAGGTTAGCCCTAAAAATCGAAGATTTGTACAGAAAACTAAATAAAGTTGAAGCAGAAAACTTACATATTTTGAATAAGATTGAAAACATAGAGAGAAAAACGAAAGAAAATAATATAGTGATTTTTGGACTTGACAACAAACCCGAGGAAATAACGCCTGAATACATCTGTCACGAATTAGGAAGACTGGTAAATGTCACAATAAATGAGTGTGACCTCAATAACACTTACTCTTTGGGTAAGAAAGAAGGATCCCCAATCAAAGTGGAATTTGTTTCATATTTGAAAAAGTCAGCAGTACTCAAAAACGCAAAAAGGCTCAAAGGTACGCACATAAGCATAGCTCATGACCTAACACACATCCAGCGAGAGGAAAACAAGATATTAAGAAAACATCTGAGTCTAGCAAAAGCAAATAACCATATAAACTGCTACATAAAAAGAAATAAACTATTCGTAGATGGAAAAGTATATTCACCACAAGACTTGGAAGGAGCAGAAAGTACTGAAATCAACAAAACTAAATCAAATAGCGAACCTGCTACACCTACACCAAAAAAAGCACTTCACAAAAACATACCAACCGTAGCATCCGTTCCAGTTTCACTTAATTTAGAAAAAAAAAGGGAAACAATTGCAAAAGATAAAATAAAAACTAGAGCCCGCGCAGGTTCTACTCAAAGCATCAAATAATTCATGTATTATATTTTATGCAGAAAAACAAGCCAAATTATGATATAAATATAGTTTGTATGATTGTACAATTTGTATGGTTTTTATGATTATATAATTTGTATTATCTGTATCAATTATCTGTATAATCTGTAGAAACCATAAAATTATTGTTAAGGTTGTCGAATGATTAAATGATTAGTTTCACACATGGATGAATATATAAGGGACTTTGTAGTAGAAAAAATAACAACATACCCCTTAAGAAATTCAAACGAAGCAAAAGAAATTTTATCAGTGAACAACAAATGGAATAATTTCAAGATTCTCAATACTAATATTTGTAGTGTCAAAAAATATAGATGAATTTAAAATCTATCTTGAGGAACTTGGGAAATGCTTCGATTGCATAGTTTTAACGGAAACGTGGCAGATTCCTGATACCTCCTTCCTTAATATGGCCGATTACATAACTCTTTATAATGAAGGAAGCTATAATCAAAATGATGGTGTTATTGTCTTTGTTAAAACAAACTCATACCATTCCCATGAACTAATTGAGATAAATGGAAGTATATTACTAAAAATAAAAATGATTGTAGATAAGCTAACTTTTTGCATCTATGCATTCTATAGATCTCCAGCAAGTCGAATCGACGATTTTCTTGACCAGCTCAATAATTTACTAGATGAAGATAAAGATAAACATAATTACAGTCTATTTGTGGGTGACATAAACATCGACTTACTGAGAGAAACTAAGACTCAAGAAATTATCTCGACATATGAGCGAGTACGGCTTCCATTCAACAATTAATACTACAACAAGAGCGAGAAATGGATCTGAATCTTGTCTCGATCATATATTTATTAAAACAAAACAACAAAACTTCAATAACATTTTACCACTCACTATATCATCAACAATTACAGATCACTACATAACTCTATTACAAGTTGTACTGAACAAAACAAAAAACAATCAAATAACCAAATTTTAAAAAAATTAAAAATAAAATATCAAACAAAAAAATAAAACAAACACATGTGTTCAAAAAGCAACTGAATACTTCAGAATAAAAAATAGTGAACGAAAAAGGAAAAATTGGATAACAAAGTCATTGATAAAGCACATCAACCAAAAAAATCACTCCTATCTCTTATGGAAACAAAATCCAGATAATGAAAACTTAAAAAATGATTATTTAACCATAAAGAAAGAAATTGAGATGAAAATAAAGACTGCAAAAGATAATTATTATAAAAAATTAATGGAAAAAGAACAAAATGTAAGTAAAAAACTCTGGGATACCGTGAATGAAATCTTGAATATCAAAACGGGAAGAATAATTAATAATATAAAAAATGAAAAAAATTAGAACGTCACCGATCCAAAAGATGCTGCCGATATATTCAATAACTTCTTCGCGAATGTGGGAGAAAATTTGGCAAAGAACATAAGACCAAATCCCAATTACAAAAGTAAAAAAATTATCAATAAAAATTCTCTTTTTCTTACACCAACAAATACTGCTGAGGTTGAAAATACAATAAATAATTTGAAAAATAAAAAGACCCCCGGGCTTGATGGAGTTAAAGCTGAAACCCTGAAGATTATGTCAAAATTAATATGCAAACCCTTGACGGACATTATAAATAAATCTTTTGAATTGGGCATATTTCCTTCCACTCTGAAAAAATCACTCATAACTCCAATTTTCAAAAATGGCGATACTGACAATGTTTCAAATTATAGGCCTATTTCTCTCCTATCATCAATTAGCAAAGTTTTTGAAAAATTTTTAAAAACAAGACTTACCGCCTTTCTATCAAAGTATAACCTGCTGTCGACATCCCAATATGGCTTCAGAGAAAAAAAAACTACCAACGATGCAATCCATTCCTTGACAAAAGCTATATATGAATCCTTAGATTCAAGTACTCCTTCTATTGGAGTTTTTATAGATCTGAAAAAGACCTTCGATACTGTCGATCACTCCATACTTTTAGATACTCTGGAAGATATGGGTGTAAGGGGTCTAGCACAAAATCTTTTCGGAAGTTATTTGACAAATAGAACACAAAAAGTTAAATTCCAAAATTGTGTGAGTGAAGAAATAAACATTAAATGTGGTGTACCTCAAGGAACCGTATTGGGTCCGGTATTATTCGTAATTTATTTGAACAATCTATTTCAACAAGAAACAATTGGTAAAATAATCAGCTTTGCGGACGACACTGTGATTTATTACAAAAATGACGACTGGTACATCTCAAACTAAACATAGAAAATGATCTTGCAAAACTCAAAGACTGGTTCGACAGCAGATTACTCTCAATAAATTTCGATAAAACCGTATACCTACCCTTCAGTAGCCATGAAGCATCGTTGCCAGAATATAGTCTGAATATTCAACGAGAATTTCTAATTATACCTGCAAAAAAAAAATACTTGTGCATTTACATCGACAATCACTTACGATGGAACCATCATATGGAATATTTAACAAAAAAACTTCGTAGTATTCTATTTCGATTCAAACAAGTTGGACCATTTCAGAGTTCCAAATATAAAAAAATACTGTACCACAGTTTGGTTGAGTCACATATGGTATTATTGGTTGGGGAGGAGTATCAGGAAATTACCTACATGCCCTCGAAATCTCGCAAAAACGATTCCTCCGAATGATGCTCAACAAACCTGCAAGATATGCAAGCTCTCTACTCTATACTGAAACACAAATATTAGATATCAGACAATTGTATTTCATTCGGATAGGATGCCAGCAATATAAAAATAAAAGCGAACTTACCACTCAGAACCACAGATACGCAACCAGATCAAAAAATCAATATTGCATACCGACAGTTTCTAAAGCAGTAGGCCAAAAAAGTTACAACTATTTGGCACCTAAAATGTTCAGTCAATTACCACAAAAAATCATCAATGAAACTTCCTTAAAACGCTTTAAAACACAACTTCTATTATTTGTTAATGGGACAGACAAAATAAAAATACACAAAATGATAGAGAGCTGATTGAGTGATATAAAGAAAATTATTAGGAAAATTAAAACTTAGACAGTAACTGTACATATTTGTATTATAAATAACATTGTAATATTCCTATTTATAGTCCTTCCGTTATTATTATTATTATACTCGTATGTTATATTTTAAAGTGTCGTGCATTGTATCTTAAAATATCGTGTTCAAATCTTCAAATTTTATACTTGATATTTTACAATCAACGTCTCCATATTAAATTATATTCTCATATGATGTATTTTAAGATGTAGTGTGTTTTCGATTATATTTTATATTATATTTTGAATTGATTGACCTGTATGTTTTGTATCACACACAAGCTACTACTGCTTCAGTGATTATTTTTGTTTATTCTTACTATATATTGCCCTTTTTATGCAAGTTATATTTTTGGTGAATAAACATATTATTATTATTATTATTATACAAAGGGGCTATTTTGAGGAACAGAGAAAAAAATATCACAGCCAGGATTATTGCAAACGTGAAGCTTAGGTAATATTCAAGTGAAACGTAGTATTCAATTTTGTTTTGGGGTTGACAAGGGGAAGTCGGGAAGTTAAAACCACTTGCCTACAAATTCGAAAAATCACTTTCTGAGTGAGTCAGTCAACCGTGTTCAGGAAGAAATTGTTTTTCATGGCTATTAAGATTAGTTCATTTTATTCCCTTAAATTCCGTGAAATTACTGTTCATTTGGCCAGTTATATATATCGTGAAGGTAAATATAATTTTTTTCACTAGTATATTAATAGGAATAGGAATAGGAATATATATATATATATATATATATATATATATATATATATATATATATATATATATATATATCTCCCCTATTTAAAGGTGGCCAGACCGATTTTGTTTAGATTTAAACAAAAATACTTGTATTTGAAAATTGTTGTGACAAAACGATTTAAGCATTTGAATATACCAGTTAATTCAATACATACTACACACTGTGTTTACATTGAAAAAAAAAACCTTTTCTATTTCATATAAAGTATTGAAGTTACGCAACAGACGTATTTAGTCAAGTTGTAAAAAAATTAATTTGTAAAGAAAAACAAACCAAGACATTTCTGTCTGTCTGTCTCTTTGGGAGACATAAAAGCAATCGGCGTTCAGTATCCAAAAATTGTACTTAAAGCCTACAGTATTTTCAAGATTCAAAAACCAGACCCCTGGACGTTCCGTAGCTCCATTTGTAGCTACCCTAGTGCGTGAAGAAAACTTCTATAAAATCTGGCGCCCGAAATTTGAAATAGAGGAAGGAAAATATTTCCTGTCTAAAATTCTGGCGTCATAAATAACGTGACATCCTAGGAGTTTGAGGGTTATTAAAACAGACCCTAGAAAAACACGTCATAAAACTTACAAAAGTAAGTTAGCTCAAGTGCGATATTCGAAAATGTAATGAGTTTAATGACTGCCACTGCTTATTTGAGTTTGGGATTAGGACATGTGGTAAACCTTATTTGTGTAATCCTATTCGTGAAGAAATAGGCCAATGTATGTATGGGCAACATGTCGAAGCGTACAGATCGGAACATGCTTATGAACTAATGACTAGAGATGGTAATGCTGAACCTCCGATGATTCGTTCGGCATCTGTTCTTCATAATGTGAAGAAAGAGCATTTGCAGTAACAGTACCTATGTTAGGCCCAATCCACTTGAAGCTTTGTAAGTTTTCAAGTACGGAGAACTTGTCGATTGCATAGAAGACATTGGCTTTGACCCATTCTTTGTGCAATATAGTACGAATGATGCCTTACAGAGCTATAAGAAAGTATGTACAAAACAGACTAAAACCTGTGTATAACACAGCAGGTGTGGTTGAAAAATTAGATACGAAGACAATTTTTTTACACGCCGTCGCAGTAGGTGTTTCAGAAGGTCAATTTTCTGTGACCCATATGTCATCTGAAATATCGCACACTCAATCATTTTGCAACTGGTTGAAAATGTAGCGAAGGTCTGGAGCTCCAGTTCCTGATGCTTGTGTTACAAATTGGGCCAAAGCATTACTAAAACGGCACAGAGAATGCATTTACAGAATTCTAAACTGTAGAAAAATGTGCTGATTATCTAAATAAAAGAGATTTGAGTACATTCAGAATATTTTTGCGAATAGACGTTGCTCACACAATGAAAAAATATTCTCAATTTTTCAAGATCTTGAGGAAGCCTATAAAAACTTTTTATTTGGCATGTATAGTATAAGGCAGTTGATTCGGTGTTTTCCAAAACTGAAAGCAAGAACAATAATAGAAAATATGTTGATAGTATCTCAATCCGAAACAGATAAACATTTGAGAGGGGGTAAGGCTGCAGCTTGTGAAGAGGCGAAGCGAGCTTTAATAGAGTTGATTACAACAGTTAAAATCAATTCTAGTTAATACAGTGCTTATTCATTTTACATAACTAAGTTTTTTGTTAGGGAAATGAATACAGTATGTATTGATTTCTCACGTGAAATAATACATTGAATAAAATGATTGTTGACATTTTCGAATTTTTAACGTTCTTTATCTCATTTGAGCATCATTCTCTGTCCTGAGAACCATCCGCAGTCGGAGTGTAGATTTTTACAATTCCTGGGAAGTATAAATCCCCACCTCGACGATTAACTGTTACTTCTAAGGTGGTATATAGGCTCAGTAATAAGACCTACCCAGAACACAAATAACTTGTGTACACTCGCACAAGCCCTTCTAGGACTACTGAGGATTACCTTGGTAACAAAACAAAAACGTGTGCGGTCGGGGTCCCCCGCCAGAAACGAAGTTTCATTCAGTGGATCTTCTTCCAGGACAATTGCTAAGAATTCTTCTTTTTTCAGATTCTCAAAAGGTGTCGTAAGGTACTTATTTTTTTTAACTTCTGCTGTACTAGAACTTATGAACTTAAATATTTTTCTCAGAGCTCAAAACTGGATAGAAGCATGAAAGAGAGATGACTTGGGCAATTTAATGCCTGAAGCATTACATAAAAGTTATAAGTTGTGTGAACTCCACTCCGCTGATTCTATGTTTACCAATAAAAGCGGTTTGAGGAAGATGTTGATTCAGCACGCGGTCCCCACTATTTTTCCACATTAATTGAAAAGATAACTTGAAGTTGAGGAGAATATGAGTCCCCCAAAAAAAATCAAAATCTTATCAGGTAATAGACGCAACAATATTTCAATATTTCAAAAATCATGTGAATGTGGGTTAAACTTCTTCATTTTCAGACGTTAAAACAGTTTCTGCATCCAAGTCAACAGCACCTTCCTCATCTTCATCCTCAATGCCGGAGATCATGGTAAATGATCCGAACACATCCAGAGCACAAGCATCCACAATAACATCATCAGGTGAGATTTTTTTTATTTGAGTAAGTCTCTCCCTAGTGATTTTTTTTAACTACATTTTCAACTGTTTCATGTTATATGATGATATGACTATTGAGGAGTATACTACGTTCATGACTGAAAAGCTATCTCGGAAACTATAACAAAAAATGTAATATATACCTTTCGGATGGCAGAACAAATTATATTTGTAACATGTTCTTCTACATTTATGGGAAAATGGAAAAGCAATTTTGAATCTGATCAGTGAAATTTGAATTGTTTTTTATCTGATATATCTCGAAAAATATGAGGGAAAAATTATATTCATTAAGAGTTTTTCTACAAATTTTTTTTTTCTTATATATAATAGTATAGGAAATATGGCATTAAAAATTGAATTTCCAAAATCATCATCATTTGAGTACCTAGTCCTGAAAAAATCAGAAAAATATGAGTAATCGGATGTTAATAGGGTATCATTATTTTCGAATATTCATCTATGCCGTTGATTCTGCTTTATTCATTTCAACATACCTGTTGATATTTCCAAACCCATTAATATGTTTCTGTTTGCAGTTTCGGACCCTCTTACCATTATTGTGGACTACAGGGAACAAGAAGGTAGTTGTTTGATATCTCCATTTGATTCAACAACAGACTCCTGCACATTTCAGTTGTCAGAGCCCAAGAAAACAAAAGTTGAGGGAAAAGTTGAAAAATGTGAGGAGGAATCTAACACAGAATTGAAAGAGTCGACTCTTGAAGATTTTGATCAGATTTGTGATAAATTCCTTTCTTCTCATCTGGCAAACATTGTGAAGATTCAGGCGAGACTGCACACTAGGAAAGCAAGAGGACGTAGATATACTGCAGAATACAAAAGTTTGCTTTGACACTTTATTTTCTCGGACCCCGTGCATATAATTTTCTCAGGAAATTATTATATCTGCGAACTGAAAGATCATCGCAAAGGATAACAGAGAGAATAATATGCAAGCCAGGTTTGGGAAACGAGGCTCTTTTGAAGACCCTAGAAATGAAGGTCGAGTCAATGTTAGAACAAGATAAACATTATTTTCTGTGTATTGATGAGATGTCCCCCAAAAGTAATCTATTCTACCAAACAGGAAGAGATGAGATCGTTGGTGTCATCGATCTTGGGAAAAATTGAAAATATTTTTCTCCTGCGAATCATGACACAGTATTTAATAATAATAATAATAATAATCATTTATTTTCCATAAGATAATTTACAAAATTATATAGGAATAGTCAAGTTGATGGAGACAAAAGTATCAAGAGAAAAATTCTCCCACACTATGAAAACATTTTTCTTGTAAAAAGGATCTAAGTCTACTTTTGAACACAGGAATATTATTACTGTTTTTGATCAAATCTGGTAAGTGATTGAACATTTTAGGGCCAAGATAGTTTGGGGAGTCGGAAGTTATTTTGAATCTTGCGTATGGAACATGTAACAATTCTCGGTTCCTTGTGTTCAAATTATGAATATTGGCATTCAGTAAAAACTTGTTTTTGTTCTGGAATACATATATGTACACATATTTCATATATGAGAATACAAGGCAATGGCAGAATATGGTATTGGATAAATATTGCTCTACATGAGAACGTGTTTGCCACCCTAGCTATACTTCGAACAATACGTTTCTGTGCAATAAACACGTTTTTAGACATTGAAGAGAGGCCCCAGAGACTCACGCCGTACCTCAGTCTAGAGTCCACCTGAGCATGGTACAAACTTAGCAATTGATCTATTTCCAGTACAAAACGCAGATTCACAAAGAGGTATATCAAGGAGTTCAATTTTGAAATCAGTTGTTTACAGTGAGCTTTCCAGTCCAGAAACTGATCGAAATGAACACCCAAAAATTTTATAGGATCAAGGCTGTTCTCGAAGGTGTAATCTTTAAAATCAAACTGTAGTCGAGGAATGATGTTCTGGCGATGGTGAAATTGAATAATTTGGGTTTTATTGGCATTGAAATATAGATCATTGTTATTGAAATATTCGGATGCTAAGGCAATTGAATTGCTACATGCATCAACCATGGAATGGGAGCCAGAAGCTGACACAATCAAAGAGAAATCATCTGCATTGGCAGTGTGGTTTATTTCTCCCAGAACAGTTTCGATTTGGTTCATGTATAATATAAATAAAATGGGACCCAAAATAGATCCTTGTGGGACACCCATATTGGTGGAAACTGACTCTGAGTCAATCTTTGATGTTCTTCCGTTGTTACAATACTGTAAGGAGACATATTGTTCCCTTTTTTTTTAAGAAAGAAGAGATCCAATTCAAGGAGACCCTTCTAACACCATAATTCTCGAGAGTTGACAGGAGTTTGGTGTGATTGACACAGTCGAATGCCCTGCTCAAATCGCAAAATATTGTAGGACACTCGCCTGCCTCAATAGAATCAATTATTGAATTAAACAATGATACTAGAGCCGTAGTGGTAGATTTTTTTGTCCGAAATCCATGTTGATTTTTACTCAGGATGTCATTTCCATCAATGAAATTCATGAGTCTATCCAGAAAGGCGTATTCAAATATCTTAGAGAGGGAGTACGGGACAGTTACTGGCCTGTAATTGTTCATTGACTTCGGATCATTTTTTTTATGTATCGGAACAACCTTACCTTCTTTAATGATTTTAGGAAAGTGACCCTCAGAGAAGAAGAGGTTAATTAGATTTGTTAGGGGGTTGATTATTGTATGTAGGATTTTTTCAGTAGAAACAATGGGACATCGTCAGGACCAGAGGATTTTTTGTTTTTAATCTTGTATTCAACAAGCTCAATAATTCTAGTTCAGTATAAGGAAAAAGATATAGGGTGTCAAAATGAAGTTATTATTAAAAAATGAACTCCCCGATATACTACTGCGATCTATGTTTCTTATTATCTCACCAGGCTCGTCCAAAAAGAATCTATTGAGCTCAGTTGCGATGACTTGGGGATCTTCAATTAGTGTACCATTTTTTTCAATAACTATATTTTTTGGTTCCTTTTTCCTATTAGTTAGTTCTGAAACGACATCCCATGATGCTTTCGATTTATTATCGGATTTGGATATTTTATTTTGATAGTATTCTTTCTTAATCTTAGTTGTTAGGGAAATGTGATCTTTCTCAGCCTTTTTATATGTGTCATTCAAAGAAGGGTCTATTTTATTTAATCGAGCCAATTCTTTGAGAGATGAGCTTGATGCAATAACAGAGTCATTGATCCATTTCTTGTTGTTCTTATTGTTATAATATTTTCTTTTGGGAAAGTTAGTTCCAAAATGGAACATAAATGTCTCATAAAAGTTTTCAAAGGCCTCATCGCACTGATGAATTTCAGTAAGAGATGACCAGTTCTCATTCATTAGAGCATTCTCGAAATTTTTTATATTAGATCCACTATAACTTCGTCTAACACGACTATGATCAGTGAAAGATAAGTGCCATGTGAAGTGGAATGAATAGAAAAAATCGAATAAAACGGTTTTCTTCACATAAAGGATTCAATATAAAATTGAACCAGAAAATGGTAGATCTCAGGTGAAAAACAACTACTTTCCTGGCAAATACCACGCAGAACGTTGAATGATATTCACCTGAAAATCCATGCATACTTCCATATAATATCATGATCGTTAAGTGACTCACTATCATCTTTGGAAAACATATTTAGTTCGAGTAATATACTCCTGTGGTCGGAGAACAAGTTGTCCTCGACAAAACATATACCAGTATTATTAAAATTTAAAAAGATTTGATCAATTATTGTGCATGTATCTTTTGTGACTCTAGTAGGCCATTCAACAATTGGTTTACAGTTAAAATTCAACAAAACATCACATAAATCTTTAAAATTATCATTCTTAAAAACATCGAAATTAAAATCTCCACAGATAATAAATTTAACATTGGGTTTATATAGATGATTCGCAACAGCTGTGAAATAATCCATGAAAAGTTCAGCATCTCCGCATGGAGATCGATAACAGTTAAGTATAATATTCAGATAACCCTCACTTTTGAAGCTCAATGCACATATTTCAAATTTATGATAAGGGTGCTTTATTCTAATTCCAAGTCCACTAGCGGTAGCAAAACCATACGACAAAACATACGACCGACAATACGATACTCTCACATAACATGCATGTGAATGTATTTATAATTCAAAGGTCCACCGCTTTTCTTTTCTTTGATACGATCAACTCGCACCCAGGTGCACGCTTGAAGCGAACACGTTAGGAGATTTTGAACAAAAAAGACCAGACTTGATCTTGGAAATCTTTATGGAGATTAAAATGGAAAAATGGGTAATTTTGGGCCAGAACCGGTGTGACATAACACTGGTGAATCAGTTCTCGCAATGATTGGAACAATCAGACATCAACATAATTGGAATATTTTTGGATTACATAATTTTGATTTCATTGATAAATAAAATATGTATCCCAATATGAAACGACGAGGGCGCCCTTCTCAGATGAATGTTAGAAAGTTGGCAGAATAGTCCAGAAACAACTATTCCGGAATAATATATGATAAAATTTAACATCTTACGGCGGGGATGGATGAGATAAGGAAGGCTGCTTCATATCTCTTCAATGAAAAGGATGAAAATGGTTGTTATAGAATAATTCAAACTATGAGAAAAAACACAGGTGGCTTCATCAATGAACACACAGTATAAGAAATTAGAAAATGAAAATATAGAGTTGAAAAACAAACTTCACTCAGTCGAGAAGAAACAAAAGAAATACAATTTGATAGTCCATGGAATTGATGAAAATGATGATAGTCTACCTGAAACTATAATAAAACTCCTTAAAAATTCACTCAAGTTAGACTGCGACCTTTCCAACTTCAGGGATATTTATAGATTAGGTCATCAGAATGTCAATAAAATACGCCCAGTTCTAATCGAAACTAACAATTACTTCTTTAAATTAGAGATAATTATTCAAGCCGAAGTGAATTTTCAAGTACTGAAACTGAAAAACATTTATATCAACCAGGATTATACAGTTGAAGAATTAGAAAATAGAAAATTTGTATACGGCCACCTGAAAGCAGCAAGAGAAAAGAAGTATTCAGATTTTATAAAAAATAATATTTTAATGGTGAATGGCGAGGAATACTCTTATGAGAAACTTAAACAATTAGACTCCCTCCCTGAATCTTCTGAAGATCCGGACGTAAATCAAGAAACACCAAGAAACCCAAACTATCAAAAATTTCAAAGTGCAACAAATTCCCCGAGCCAGAGCAGCAGCTTAAATGGTTATAATTTCAACGTAACCGATAAAGAAGAAGAAAAGAAAAGGAAGCTGGAATTATCCCCACAAAGAACATTAGACAGCAAGAAAAAAATTAATACCAGATCTCAATATAAAAAATAGAATTCGATCCCCATGTTTTTTCATCCCCTCATTCAAGTCTGTTAATTTTTCATTCATTTATTTATCTTTTTTGATTATTCAATGGCCTTTGAACGATTGTGTTAATGTGTCTTATTTAATCTATAGCTATAATTGAGTCATTTCAACCAACCTCTGTCATTTTACCAATATACATATGTGTTTAAAGGTTTCAATTTATGTGTATTTTTATATGCTCTAGAAGTATTGTCAACACAGTATAATGGATCAATATATAGAGACTTCGAATATAGAGAACACCTCACTAAGAAATAAATGATGTTGATGAAATAAACAATATCCTAAACACACCCAGAAAACCAAATTTCTCAATATTTCATATAACATCGGAGCATTAATAAAAACTTCAATAATTGTCAATTTTGCTTGAAAAATCCCAATTTTTATTTGATATAATAATCCGAACGGAAACATGGTATATCCCAGATATGACTTTTTCAAACTTCCAGGATACAAAGCTTTATATAATCAAGGCGATTATAACCAAAACGATGGAGAGTAGTATACATAAAGGACACAACTGAATTCAATACAGTAATTGAATATTTGGGTGGAATTAGGGTATTGCGGGTTGTAATTGAAGGACATAAAAATAACATCATTATTGATGAACTTTATCGATCACCGTCATCCTGTTCCCATGAGTTCAACTCAAACCTATCTGACTATCTCCGAAGGCTCTGTAAAAATAATAATGATACATACTTTTTTGCAGTGGATATTAACATCGACATAAAATCAGAACAAGATTATAGTTTAGATTACTTGAATTTATTAGGGGAATTCGGTTATAATTCACTCATAAATACATATACAAGAATACACAATGATTCCAAATCAATACTGGACCAATGTATTTGTGAGAGATGCAGACAAATATGTAGAATATAATCATTAGTACTCCAATCCAATATAACTAAACCAAATACCAAATAAGTATACAATTACAAAATGCAATAAAAACCTCAACAATTTATAAAAAATTGAAGTACTCTGAAAGAAGGCGAAACCCCTGGATCACCGCAGGTCTAATGAAGTCTGTTGAAATCAAACAAAATTTTTATAACAGAGTTTTGAAACACCCAAATGATGATCAGCTTGTGATCAATATAAACAATACAAAAATAACCTAACTAATTTACTAAAAATAACAAGGGAAAGCTATTATAAACATCAAATTGAAACAAATAAAAACAATTCAAAAATGTTAAGGAATGTTATAAAAAATTTCACAGGAAAAAACAAAAATAACACCATCATATCTGAAATAATTCATAATAATAAAAATATAACGAACAAAAAAGAAATTGTCAACATCTTCAACGAACAATATGCAAGCATAGAAAACAAATGGCGGAAAAAATCATAAAACCTAAAAACGCAATTTCAAGAAATTTATCAAATGAGACAAATGTTGATGAGACCAACTTCCTTAGTAGAGGTGGTAGGTGTTATAAAAGAATTGAAGACTAATAAAAGTCCAGGGCACGATGGTATAACTTCAGAACATATCAAACTCATTGCAAATTATATAAAAAAGCCCCTAGTGTATTTAATCATCAATATGATTTTCGAAAAGGGAACTTTTCCTGATATATTCAAAATTGCCATTGTAAAACCTCTATATAAAAAAGAGGTATTGAACTATAGACCAATTTCTCTTATAAGCACTGTCGCAAAAGTGATAGAAAAAATAATAAAAAGGGAGTAATGGAATTTTTGGAAAATAAACAATTACTGTCAAAAAAACAATACGGTTTTAGAAATGGAATGTCCACAGAGGATGCAATAGTATATCTCACAAATAATATATACACATCTCTGGATGAAGGAAAATGCTGCATTGGTTTATTCTTAGACTTGGCTAAGGCCTTCGATACTGTCAACCATCAAAAACTAATTGACAGTATGGAGGACCTTAGCATAAGAGGAGTTATATCAAAGCTTTTTCATTCTTACTTGACTAGAAGGAAACAACTTGTACAAATTGATGATACCCAAAGTGATATCCTAGAAGTGGAAATTGGTGCACCACAGGGAACAGTACTTGGTCCATTACTGTTCCTAATATACATCAATGGATTATTTAATCTCGAATTGAATGGCATTGTGTCGTCATTCGCTGATGACACAGTAATCATGTGTTCCGCTGCTTCTTGGGAGAGGCAAAATTAAAAGCAGAAGAAGACCTGAACAAAATGAAGGATTGGTTTAGTGCATGGACCTTACATTGAACCTAGAAAAGACTAAATCGATAACTTTTCTTGCAATAAAATCAACTCACCTAACATACAGAATTTAATAATACCCGGTAACAACCAGTTGGTACAAATGGTAGATTCTATAACGTATCTTGGAATAGAAGTGGATAAATATCTGAAGTGGGATATTCATGTGAATAAAGTAGTAAAAAAACTGAGATCAATTCTTTAGCTTCAAGCAGTTGAAAAATATCCTCGATACCAAGATGGTAAAAATAATATACCATTCTCTCGTCGAGTCACATATACAGTATGGTATTTCAGGATGGGGAAGAGCATACGAGTGTCACCTGAAGAACTTAGAGATACCCAAAATCATTTCTTGAAAATTCTATATGACAAAAACAGAACTTACCCCACCGAGTGTCTTTTCAATGAAATTCCAATTTTTGATGTATCAAAATTATATTTTTTCAAAATATTATGTCTCCAACAGAAGGATGAAAAAAACTTCGTTGCTATCTCCCACGAACAAACTTGAGAGTAACGAAATCAATCGGTCAGAGGTCTTACCTCTACACCCGAATATATTCCCAAGTATCACAAAACATAAAGAATATAAATAATCATCAGTTATACAAAAAAAATCAAGGAGTTTATATATCGATAATTTGAATAAAATCAAATAGCTTCAATACCAGATGATGAATAATATTATGAATTTTGGTAAATGTGTGTTAGATATTGTTGAGAATTTTTTGTTCTTCTTTTATTTGCAAATGTTATTTACTTATACTTTACTTATACTCTACTTATACTTTTACTTATATTCATATATCATATTTTGTATGTGTACGTGTGTGTGTGCGTATATATGTTCTGAGCAATAACATGATTATGTAAATGGAATACTCCCATAACAAGAAAACTTCATGGGAGCCACTGAGTTCATTCAGAATTGAGTAGATGAAATGTAATGAAATGTATTATTGTATCGTATTGTATCTAATTTTTGTTGTTTATACATTAGTGAATAAACTTATTATTATTATTATTATTTAGTATCAGTATTTAGCGAACCCGTTTCTCAGCATTCTGAAAATAAAATGATAACATCCACATCACAAGTTATCGGTCCAAATAATCAATTACTCGTATCGTCAGATAATCATAATGAAACTTTATCGAATCTGAACATATTCATTCTGTAATCGAACATAATGCCATAGATGAAGAGCAATCGTCTGATTTTTCAACAACTTTGAAAGTGACAAAGCTGCTGATGCTCGAAACCGGTCTTCTGATATTTTGCCAAGCAATGAATATATACTATACCTCAAAGTATGTTAGAACTTCATAATGCAGTTAAGCGTAAAACTTCACTTCGGTAAATTTGAAATCCAACACACGGATAACACCATCTTACAGACAGTGTAATATTTCAGAAGGTCATTTTACCATTAGTCACCATGAACTAGCATCTGTATCTGTGAGAAAGAAATTATATTCTGGCTACACTTACTAGAACAAAAATTCAGACAGTTTGATAATAGTACTTGTGTTTTGAATTTTAAAGAGAATCGATGTGAAGAACGATTATTTCAAAGTTTATGCTTATTGTGCACACAACTGTATTTTATTTTTCAAAGATTCTGTTTGTTGCGATAAAGATCACAGTGTAACTGTACTGAGCTCCAATAGAGATACTAATCATATAGCTCGATTTAGTAGATATATGAATGGCGATAAATATTTATGAAAGAAATGAACAGTGTCAACCTGCTTTGTTTCGTGACAAAACCGTTCGAGAATCAATACCATCATTAATTGAAAGAGGTAACTTGCAGAATATAAAATCGAAGCCTGTATTTCGAAAAATTCGATCAGAAAAGTTAGGTAGGAATGATCGTCATAAATATGACCTAATAGATTTAGTTTTCATGCAGAGGAAAAATCTAGCGCACATAAAAGTTGTAGGCCAGCCACTTAACGTATATATGTAGAGTATTGAAAAATTACAAATCATTGAAAAATGTTCAAAACCAACTTTCCATTTGGATGCAATTGGTAGTATTATCAGAAAACCGCCATCTACCAAAAAACGTGTTTTTCATTATGCAGGTGTGATTAACGTGAGAAACCGTATAGTTCCAGTTCTGGAAATGATCAATTGTAATCATGATATGGCATCTATCGGTGTTTTTCTCGCCAAATTAAAATTATTCTCTGCACGGTATTCCAGAAGGTGGCCAATTTTTCCAGCGGTCGTTACCGATTTTATTTCTCCTATAATAACTGGTACTCTTCATTCCTTCAATAGAATGGATCATGAATGAATCATATTTGACATGGGCATTTTCAGTTTGTCAAAAACCACAATGGGAGCAGAATTATATTATGTCAATTTATTCATGTTGCGCTCACTTGTTCAAAAATATTTGTTATGATATAAGAAGACTGGGATTTATGAAGGTGTACAAAATCACGTGAAAGAAATGATGGCAGCATGTTCCAATTTCAATAACTTAGAACAAGTTCAACAAAATCCTTTGTTCCAAAAATTCAAGATGAAACGATGAAAAATCTATAACAATTATGATTAGTTGATGATTTTCCAGACACAGAAAGTGCTGAATTATATTCAGAACTTCTAGAATTTCAAACAGCTGATGTTTCTGATGCTTTTTATTCGGGTAGTACATTTTTAAATTGTTTTTTCAAAGTTCAGATTAATTATCTCCCATGCAGATAGCGGAACAGGCGAAGCCTATTGCTATTACAACATGGAATTTACGAGACTTATTTTGAAGAAATATCTACCTTTTCTCCCCTTATGGACTAGAATTTGTATAGAAATGAATACTCTGCTAGATTTAATAGTGCTTATGGTGAAAACTGTTTTTCCAAGTTAACAATCAACGGTTTAACGGTAATTTATACAATCAGAAATGTAGTCGAGTCATAAGAGCTTTGCGCAAAAAAATAATTTCTCCCCTTAAAGGAATTATATTCGATATACCAAGGCAGGACGGTACCTCAAAGGCAAAACTAAAGAAACGCGTAACAAACAGACACACGATAACAATGTACGACGAATATTTCACACTGAACAGTGGCAGAAAAAGCATATACAGCAAGACAAGAACTTTCTGGGGTCTAATTTGAACGAACAGAGAGGACATTTTTATATATCGATCCACAATACAATAGCATTCCAAAGGAAGCTTCAGTGTATGAGGAGAAATTTTTATTGGCATAAATATCTTGGTTTCAAAAAATTAACTGCAGGAAAACCACACCATTTTATTTCTAAGAATATTGCTTATATAAAACAAAGTGACGGATATAACTGCGGAGTTTATGCCATTTATTTTCTAATGCAAATTTTCTTCATTAAAACATGAAAGTATGGACGAATTTAGGAAGAAACTGGCGGATATGACTTTGGAACTTACGGATAACGACCAAATTAAATTTTATCTTGTTTGTGGATACGAAGTCACGGAAACTTCAGACGACAATAAATGTGGAATTTGTAATCTATTTCATACTTCATGTTGCACATTAAAATACAAAAAATGTTCATGTGCGCAAAATTTTTGGAACTGACCATTTAATGGAAAAACATTGATATCCTCATGTAACGACTCGTTCATTTTTGTTTTTGGTTCTACACGAATAAGACATATATTACATTATACTTCTCAACTATCATAAAATCATAAAATAAGTGTTCACTTTGGACCTAACTTAGCCCGGACTTGCACCACTGGGGAAATCCTTCCCAACTCCTTATTCTTTGAATCAGCCACAATAAAAGAAATAGAATCAATAAGAAACCTCAAGAATACTGTCAACAGGCCCTTATGAAGTGATAGTGAAAGTTATAAAACAAGTCGGTGATGACATAATTGAACCTTTAACAAGCTTAATTGATATTTGTATTGATGAAAGTGAGTTTCCAGATGTTTTGAAACTCAGCAAAGGTTTAGCAGTTCACAAAAAATGTGAAAAGTCAAATATAGACAACTACATACCCATTATCCTCTTGAGTATTTTTTCGAAGATTCTGGAGAGATTGATATGTAATAGGCTCTTGAAATTCCTAAACAAACACAATATACTAACTACGAATCACAACAGGCTTCAGAGCTGATCGATCTACTGAAACTGCTACCTCACTTTTCGCAGATTTCATATTTGAAGGAATTGATCACAAGAAATTTGAAGCGGGAATCTTCTTCGTCTTATCTAAAGCTTTTGACTCTATTGACAAACGTTTCACCACCTCTTAACTGTACAATCTGGGTTTCAGAGGAAATGTCTTAGAATTAATTGATTCATTCTCGTCGAACAGAACACTTTTTGTAAACTACGATGGGGCAGAATCTAATAAATTCTCTATAAAAACAGGAGTGGCTTAGGGCTCAATACTTGACCCACTCATTTCCTATTGTTTATAAATAACCTACCATCTAACATAAGCAAACAGTTCTATTTCATCATACTGCAACTCTAATGAACTAATATTGAACTCTCAAAAAACTTCTACAGAAATATCCAAATACCCAATGAGCTACCTGGTATACACTCAACCAATTTCCTTGGTGTAACGATAGACAACGCACTAACATGGAATAAGCACGATATAACGGCGAAAAAACTCTCTAAGTCATACTTTGCAATTATGCAACCGAGACTCGAGTTACATGAAAGTATTTGAATGCAGGTATTCTACGCACTAGTTCACTCTGCTATAGTAGTAGTATTTTATTAATCACCAAATTACATGAATTCATAAGAGCATATAATAGAAAAAAAAATGGGCGATTAATATAGGTAGAAGGAAAGGTTTGTCAAAACCGAGTCTTATTACTGAATTTATATCAGCGGAAACATAGGTATTGATGATTCACTTAAGTTTTTGGATATCATGTCTGTGGAACTATTTCCTTTCATATCACACTACGTGGCAATGCTACTAGATAAACCAAATATTTATAGCAATAAAAAACGCATTGTTCTGTATGAAACCACGCGACTCATGTAGAGAAATATTTAAATCCAAGAAAATAATAACTGATTCATCCATATTTGTACTCAAATATGCAGAAACTGAATATAAATAATGATCATCATCACTATGATACTAGAAACGGCACTAATTTACTGACCGCTACCCACAGAACAACTACTTTTGAAAAATCCAGCTAGTTGAAAAATTAACAATAAGCTGCCTACTAATATTAAAAGTTGCCAACCTCTAAACAAGTTGACATACTCACCTGTGTAAGAGAAAATATCAACAGAGGCTACCGCGGCCAGCGAATCACGACATGCACGGACAGCCAAGCGGCGATCAAGGCCCTCCCATCATACAGAGTCAGTTCGCTGCTGATGTCGGAATGCATTGACGATCTGCAAAGACTATCCATCGCCAATGAGGTGGAGCTACTGTGGGTCCTTGGTCATACCAGTGTGCCCGGAAACGAACGGGCGGACCATTTGGCCAGACAAAGTTCAAAAAGCTCAGCGATAGGATCAAAACTCACACTGAGCAGAAAGGAAATCATAATAGTGGTAGGGCTCTTCACGGCGCACTGCCATCTAAACGACCACCTCAATATTATAGGATTCACGGATGATACTGAATGCAGGTGAAGCTTGAAGGATGAAAAGTCAGCCACCCACAGCCTCACGGAATGCCCAGATTCGTGGCAGCAAAACAGGAAGCGTACCCCGGAACTATCGCTCTGAACCCGGAGAGTGTGAGAAAGGTATTGGTTAGAAGGCTGGCCTACTTTGCTCGCGAAATAGGATACCTTCAAAGCTGAACCGATTCCTAGCAGCGGTGGGTGCATAATGGACCAGACAGAGAGACTGATGGTTCTGTCCGCCTACATACTCTCATTCTATCTGTCTGTTGTGTTGACATGTCCTATACCATCAAATTGGTTCTACGGATCAATATAGGAACTTTTTGACAAAATCTGGCAAAACAAACTTTAAATTTCTTCACAACAAAAAGTGTTGTGAATTACCAAATGGAAGACAAGGATGATACAGAAGGAGATGGGAAATGAGAGGTGCGAAAATGGAAACTTTCAGAGAAGATCGATATACAAAGAACACCCCCAGATACAGGAAAACAGGACGGAGACGCCAAAAGATCAAAGAAAAATACCCAAGAAGCAAGGATAATTGACAAAGGAGACAGCCCCCCGCAGGAAAAAGACGTGGAAGAAGAAAATGAAGATGAAAGCGGGGATAGCAGCGACGAACGAGAAGAAGGAGAAAAGGGAAATGAAAGATACTACGACGAAATCAGAAGACGTATAAAAGGAATGAAGGTCATAAACGAGTCGGTGTCAAAAGAGAACGGAGGCAAAATTTCAGTCACTAGAGCGGACTAGCAGGCAGTGCGGAAAGGCCACACAAGACATGACCATGACCTTACGAAACTGATGAGAGGGTTGGGCAAACAAAACACAGAAATAGCGGTGTTAAAAGGCCAAGTAGAATTGTGATAGGACAGAGCGACCACGAAACCCAAATTGCATATACAGGCTACAGCAATTGCCAACGAACCAGCACCAGCACAAGAAATATTTCAAACAAACTTTCCAGTACTACACAAAATAATCGAGAACAAAGATCATATGCATCGTTCGCAGCAATGACGCCTATAAACAGAAATAGACAGCAGGAAAAATGGACCACCCCACCAAAGAAACATGAGATAATGGTGAGGGTAAACGAGAATAATGATGTGAAAAAAACAATGGAAGCAATAAAATAAACACTGTTAACAACAGAGACGGGGGCAGGCCTGAGAGGACTTAGACAACTACCAAGCGGAGGGGTTATAATAGAGGGAAATACTAGAGAGCAAATAGGGAAAGTTGGGAAAAAACTGAAAAAAAATTAAAACATACAGACAAGGGAATTAGACTACGGGGAACCGCAAATACTAATAACAGGAGTAGAACAGGGTTGACGGAGGAAGAATTTGTGGAGGCTCTTTTCAATGGAAACCCACAACTAGGGGAAAGAACTAGGAGAAGGACAGGAAGAGAATCAAAACAAAACCGGGGTAAAAGTTATTCACAAAAGAGCATGCAGAAATCCCAGAAGGGAAAATTGGACCATTCAGGTAACCCCAAAAATATTCAGAAAGGTTATAGTATTGGAAGAAGTTAGCATAGACCTAGTTGCATGCAGAGTGGAAGAGTATCAAAGGGTGGCATTATGTTACAATTGCAATAAATACGGCCACGTAGCCAAATACTGCAAGGCAAAAACAGTGTGTCACAGGTGTGGGGAAACGACTCACGTGGCAGGAAACTGCCGGAGAGCAAAGCCAAACTGTATGATTTGTGAAAAATCAAACATCACACCACGTGAACATGAAGCACGGGACCCAAACTGCCCAATGTACAAGAGAAAAGTGAACTTAGCAAAAAGCTACATATATTACTCGTCCAATGGCTAATTCAACATTGAAAATCATCCAAGTCAACATCGGAAAGGGAAAAGCAGCCACAGCACTACTGCAAGAAAAAATTATAAAAGAAGATTACGACATAGCACTGATCCAAGAATCATATCCAAGCATGGAAACAACAACGGAATACAAGTTATACAAAAGTTCAGATAAGGCCAAAACAGCAATATTATCAAAAAAAAAAATCCAGAAGTAATAATGATCACACAACTAACAACGAATAACGTCACAACAATTAAATAGGAAAAGGAAAAACGGCCCTAACAGTAGTGAGTATTAACGACGAACCTGGAGGGAGGACAAACAGAAGACTTGAAGAAATACAGAAAACATTAGAAAACATTCAACACAAGATAATCATAGGAGGGGATTTCAACGCAAAAAAATACCGCATGGGGAGGAAACGAGACCAATGGAAGGGGAGAAAACTAAATAGAATGGATAGTAGGGGAAGTTGGATAGATTTAACAATAACAAAAG
Source organism: Gonioctena quinquepunctata (assembly GCA_018342105.1). Classification (NCBI taxonomy): domain Eukaryota; kingdom Metazoa; phylum Arthropoda; class Insecta; order Coleoptera; family Chrysomelidae; genus Gonioctena; species Gonioctena quinquepunctata. The sequence goes on along the minus strand of JAFIRS010002270.1, from coordinate 134,518 downwards.
ACGTAGACATTACAGATTGGGAAGTGCAAGACGAAGAATCATTAAGTGACCACAGATACATTATGTACAAAGTGGGAAGAGAAAAGACAAAACAAGCAGGACCAGAGAAAAAGAGATATGACACAAATAAAGCGGATTGGAAAAAATTTAGAAATATACTAGAACAATACATACACGACGATACACAAGACATAGAGAGACAGGCACAACAATCACAAGAAAAATGCATAGAAGCGTGTGACAAAGCAATAAAATTAAAAAAGGGAACAGCAATAGGAGAATCAGAGAGAATGAGAAAAGAAACAAAAAAGGAAAGGAATGGCAAGACGACAAACTAAACGATAGGAAAAAAACAAAACTACAGAGATCAAAGAAGCAGATACAACAAAAAAATAAAGGTAGGAAAAAGAGACGCACTAAGAAAATATTTTTCCGAACAAAGAAGGGACGATCATTGGGGACTTGCATTTAAAATAATTAGGAAAAATAAGAAAGCACACAACACAATCCAGGCAACACAAAAAAAAGGACGGGACTTGGAGAAAGGATGAAGAAGACACAATAAAGACTTTAATAAACGAATACTTTCCAAAAGATGACAAAGACGGAGAAACCGACGAACAAAAAGCGATGAGACAGCAACTAACGGAAGACATAGAAGCTGGGGAGAACGACAAAGAATTCACAAGACGGGAGATGAGAAACATAATAGAGGACTTACAAATGAATAAAGCAACAGGAGAGGATGGTATACCAAACGAGGCCGCGATTTACATAGAGGAGGCGATAGGAGAAACGCTGAGGAAAATATACAATCAATGCTTGAGAGAAGGCATATTCCCGAGAATATGGAAGATCGCGGACCTCGTATGGATACCAAAAACTAACGGACAAAGACCGATATCGCTACTACCGACATTGGGAAAAATACTGGACAAACTGATAACGAGAAGAATAACTCGCCAAATGGAAACAGGGAATAAGATGGACGACAGACAACACGGGTTCAGGGAGGAAAGGGATACAATACAAGCAATAAAAAACATTACACAAAAAATACAAAGTAACAAAAAAGAAAAAACACACACACTACTAATAACACTGGACATCACTAACGCATTCAATTCGGCATGGGCATCCAACATACTGAGGACAATGAAAGATAAAACAATACACAAAAATCTTAGGAACATATCTCATAGTTTCCTAACAAATAGAGTGATACGGTGCAACGACGTAAAAAGACATATGGAAAGGGGAAGTCCGCAAGGATCAAGCCTGGGACCAATCCTCAGGCTAATGATCATGGAAGATTGGTTCAACACAATAAATGAAACACGACAGACGGAGAAAGACTTGGTGCAGGCTTTCGCCGACGACTAAGTACTAATTATATCGAGTAAGTCAGCAAAGACAATAGAAAGGAAGTGGAAAGGCGTCTGGGAAGCACCAAATGGGCAAACAACAATAAACTCACATGCAATACAAGAAAGACAGAAGCAATATTTATAACAGGAACGACAGAAATGAGACTACCAACGATGAACATGGGGGTAGAGAAACTGATAATAAAAGATAATTTAAGATACTTAGGAATGACAATTGACAGGAAACTCACGTGGATCGAGCACATTAGACAATACGGACAAAAACACAGGAAGTATCGAATAAACTCCTTGTGGTCGTTGGAAGGGAAGGAAATTATATATGAACATGATCCTTTACGGAAGTGAGATATAGGGGGAAAGAGCGCACGACACAAGGATAATAAAACATATAAGGGCAACAGATCGGCCGTTCCTTCTGGCGATCACAAAGGCATACAGAACAACACCGACAGATGCACTCTACATAATAGCAGGAACAATACCGACGGAAATAGAAGCAAAAGTAGATCACGAACACAAAAAGGAACAAGAAATACAGTATCAAGACACAAAATTCAGACCAAAAGACAAACAGATACACTGACGAGACGCAGAACAAACGACAGAACAGGAACCGTAATCTATAGAGGCGCAAGTAAGAGAGAGGACTCAAGAACATACGGGATGGCACACAAAACTGAAGATAATACATGGGAAAAGAAGGGAGGGGAAACTGACGGAAGGACACGACATACACAGACCAGAGATATACGCAATACTAAGGGGGATAAACTGGGGGGAAAAAACAGGAGACAGAGTTCTTATAATCACGGATTCAGAAAGAGCTTTAACAAAAATATACAAATACAAGGACAGGGACAGACTAACGAACTTAATTAAAAAGAAAATCAACGACAGAAAGAAGGAAGGACAGGAAATAACGATACAGATTATGAATGAACAAGACAGAGAGGGGACAGGACAGGCGGATACAGAAGCGAAGACACATTATGACGATGAAACCAAAAAAAAAAAAAAGAATAAAAAGCAGAAAAAGCATGGCAAAGACAATGGGACACGACAAATAAAGGAAGGAACTATGAATTAATAGAAAAAATTGGAAAAAAGAAACATTGAGCTGGAAAAAAGCAACTAGACAGGACACGGACACATGCAAACATACTACAGAAGATTCAACTTGAGACAAACAGACGGAAGATGTATATGCGGAAGGGAGGAAGGAGACAAAACACACATAATGAACACATGTACGATAGACATTAGAATGACAGCAAGACAAGAACTAACGAGACATTGAGACAACAGGGAAAAATTAAAGGGATAAGAAGAACCTAAAGAGAGGTAAAGAGGAAAAGAATACAATTGTAAATAGTAATAAGAAAAATGTGAATAGTTAATATTAAGGAAAATACAAAAGAGCAGAACCAAACGATAAGGAACAAAGAAGCCAAAAGACAGGGATTAAAAAAAAAATAATAAAATAATAAAAAAAACCCTGCAAGAGCGGTCACCAGGTTCTGCGGCACGAAAATGTATATCTAAACAACAAAGCCATCAAAATGTAAACCATCGAAAACAAAATTGTATATATAGATCATAAGGACCAACACACCCACACACAAACGTAACACCAGACAATCAATAACACAAAAGAGCAAATGTAAAATTAAACAACAAAACAACAAATTGTAAACCAACAAAAACAAAATTGTATATATATATAGCATGAAGGTCAACACACATACATAACACCAGACAATCAATAACACAAAAGAGCAAACGGAAACATGTGAAACGTATCAAAGATACCACAATGAATAAAGGGAAAAGGGGGTGTCTTACCCCGCTCATTTTTGGAGAGAGAAGTTGGGATGGGTTCCCTTTGCAGTGGAAAAGCTAGATAGACGGTATGATCGAATTGACTTGACACCTAACGATATGAAAGTCAGCCGCAAGAGAAACAAACCTCCTGTACCTCCGTCGATTCCCCCCGCGCATGCGTATACACAAAAGGCATAGAGACATTTCCTGTCCCAGGATTCTGTACCAGAGATCTGGTGGCAGTGAGGATGTACGCATTCAGGAACTGGTAGTCTGTTCTGCGTATTTCCCATACAAACAACTCCACCTGAAGAGGTCGAAAGGCTAGTGCGCTACTGCGAGGAGTCCGGGCTGGGCCTACTCATGGGATGTGACTCAAATGTCCATCACACACTATGGGGTAATGCCCTGCTCGAATTCATCGGCACTAGCAATCCAAATGGGACCTCTTTAGGAGGAAAGTTATCTCTAAGGATCCAGGGGAGGGAGTGGGTACCCTGTCTCTGCCTGATGGACAGGAAAATGCATCAGCGGAGGAGACTCTACAATACCTGATCTCCATAAATTTCCCTGAATCCGAACCAATTACTCAGCCAGCCTTGAGGACGAGCCCGATGAGGAAAACTAATATGGACTCGAAACGGCTGCAAGATGGTAACGTACGAAAGGGTGAGGTGGGCCGTAAAGACTTTCTCACCATTCAAATCACCAGGGGAGGATGGTATTTTTCCGGCCCTCCTCCTAGAGGCACTGGATATTATTATCCTCCTACTTATGAGAATACTTCGATCGTGTCTGGCCCTGGGCTACATACCAGAGGCATGGAGGTCAGTTAGAATCGTATTTATTCCAAAACCTGGGAAAACTGACCACTCCTAAGCCAAGGCGTACCGACCCATCAGCCTGACGTCCTTTCTTATGAAAACAATCGTTGCAGAGTAATCCACTGCACAAGCAACAGTATGCTCACCAAACAGGAAAGTCCACAGACAGCTCTCCACCACCTGACACACAGGATACAGAGAGTACCGCAGGGGGGTCTTCATTGATTTAGAAGGAGCATTTGACAACAAGTCATCTTAGTCTATCTGCCACGCCGCGGACGGCAAGGGGTCGATCCAACCCTGATCAGGTGGATCGAGGCCATGCTATCGCAGCGAGTCGTGACGACAGAACTAAACTGTCACCCCTATTTATGGTGCCTGGTGGTTAACGAGCTTCTCACGGAGCTAAATGAGTCAGGGCTGTACACACAAGCGTATGCAGACGACTTGGTCTTGCTGGCTCAAGACCAACCGGTGAACCTGCTGGGAGTAATCATCATGAAAGCTCCCAGCAGAGTGGAACAGTGGTGTTCTGCCGGAGGGTTGAGAGTCAATCCAGAAAAAGCGGACTTGGTACTCTTCACCAAGAAACGCAAAATAGGAACTCTGTCAGGAAGACAGCTTCCGTACAAAGGGTCGACGAAACACCTTGGAGTCATCATAGACTCCAAGCTGACCTGGAACGAGCAGATTGAAAATCGCAACCAAGAAGACTATCTGCTCCTACTGGGTATGCAGGGGAGCCTTCGATAAGACGTGGGGCTTGACACCAAAAACCCTACGGCGATAATTGGCTTGCCTAGGAATGACAGGTGATATGAGGACGACGCCTACCAGAGCTCTAGAAGTTCTGCTAGGACTGCCACCTTTGCTCCTAGTCATTGAATATGAAGCCATGCGTACTGCCTACAGACTCCAAGGTACAGTCTCATGGATTGGCACGGAGGCAGAACATGGACACTCCAATATTCAAATGGAAAGAGATAGCATCATGTCGGTTCTGAATTTTAAAAAGGGACCAAAAATCATCATCTCCACGAGGGATAAATGGAAAGACGCTGCGCCCGGTAGACTCCCTGTCTACGGATCAATCTGGTATACAGATGGATCAAGACTTGGGGGAATGTCTGGCGCAGGAGTATATGAGCAAGGTACAGAGAGAGAAATCTCAGTTCCTCTAGGCAAATACGCCTCAGTATTCCAGGCCGAAGTATATGCTAGACTCACCTGCGTTCAGGAAAGCCTCGACAACAGAAGTCGAGGTCCAATTCTCATCTACTCGGAAAGCAAGGCAGTAATCATGGCGATAAGATCAAACAAGATCACATTCAAATTGGTGTCCGAGTATAGAAAGTTTGCAAAAAACAAGGAAAGTCAGCCTCATATGGGTACCAGGACACACAGGTGAACAGAGTAGCCAAGAGTGGATCGAGAAAGACTCCGGTCGGACCGGAATCAATCTTGGGAATACCCAATAGCATGGCCATCTCAAACATGGCGGGACTGCTGCAGAAGCAGCTCATCAAAACATGGCAGTAGGCGCCATGCATGAGGCAATCGAAGCTCCAAATAAAGGGGCCTTCGAAGAAACTGTCAAGAGAGATCCTGTCACTCAACAGACGGGATATCAGGACTGTGACTGGGCTCCTAACGGGACACAATCACCTGAACAGGCACATGGAACTCTTTGGGATCACAGATGATCCCTCATGCGGATGGTGCCTGGAAGATGACGAGACATCGCGCACATCCTTACTGAGTGCCCCGCTCTGGTGCACCAGAGGGAGATCAACCTGGGTAGCATAATTCTGAATCCAGAAGATGTCAAAGAGATTCAGCTGAGGAAACTGTTTCGTCAGAGAAATCGGCGTGCCTAGCTGATTCTCAGATCATGTAGTCGCACAATGAGCCCAAGTAAAGAGGGTTCTACGGAACCAGCACAGAAAAGATAATGCAGGTGTGATTAACGTGGAAAACCGTATAGTACTAGTTCTAGAAATGATCAATTGTAATCATGATATGGTATCTATCGGTGTTTTTTTTGCCAAATTAAAATCATTCTCTTTACGGTAATCCAAAAGGTGGCCAATTTTTTCAGCGGTTGTTACCGATTTTAGTTCTTTTTTAATAACTGGTACTCTTCATTCCTTAATAGAATGAATCATGAATGAATCATATTTGACATGGGCATTTTCAGTTTGTCAAGAACCACAATGGAAGCAGGTTATATTATGCCAATTCATTTATGTTGTGCTCACTATTCAAAAATATTTGTAATGATATTGAGAAACTGGGATTTATAAACACGTGAAAGAAATGATGGCAGCATGTTTCAATCTCAATAACATTTCAACAAATCTGTAACAATTTTGTTTAGGTGATAATTTTTCAGAAACAATGTATTGAATTATATTCAGAACTTCTAGAATTTCAAACAGCTGATATTTCTGATGTTTTGTATTCGAGTAGTCCATTTTATAAATTGATTTATGAAAAGTTCAGAATAAATATCTCCCATGAAGATAGCGGAACAGGAGAAGCGATTTGCTATTACAACATGGAATTTGCGAGACTCACTTTGAAGAAATATCTACCTTCTCTTCCCTTATGGACTAGAATTTTGTATAGAAATGAATACTCTGGTAGATTTAGTAGTGCTAATGTTGGAATTTTTTTTTCCCAAGTGAAAAATCAATTGTTTGACGGTAATTTATACAATCAGAAATGTAGTCGAGTCATAAGAGCTTTGCACAAGAAAATAATTTATCTTGACATGTTTTTTGGGTAACCTTCCATAGTCTGAAAATGGAAATATAATCAGGAAAATCTATAGAAGTGTAGAAAGGGCAAACTAGTTAGTTCACCCCGATGAGTTACTGCGTTCACCAAATTATATTTCCTATAGAAAAATGATTCGATTTGTCAGTAACTTCAAAAAACCACATACATCCAATAAAATAATTTATCTCCATAAAGAAATTGTATACGACATACCAAGGCAGGGTTGTACCTCAAAGGCTAAACTGAAGAAACGCGTAACGAACAGACAGGCGATAACAATGTACGACGAATATTCTCACGCTGAGCAGTGGAAGTTAAAGCATATACAGAAAGACAAGAACTTTTTGGGGTCCAATTTGAAACGAATTTTAAACGAGATAAACCAAAAAAATAATATTGAAAACCCATCATCACAGTTAAATCAAACTGACCATGAGTTGACATGTGATGATGATTTTTCCTCAATACTTTCGAAAAAACCCAGATTGAAAACTATAAGAGAGATGTCGAAATTTCTTGATACAATAACTAATTATGATCGTACTAACTTACAAACTTTGAAACAAAAATCAGATTTGTGGTTTCACCAAAGAAAACCTCGGCTCACCTTTTGTATAGAAAAACTCCACAAATAGCAGCTATAGCGCATGGAAATCGGTATGAACGGGAGGCTCTTTCAGATTACGATATGGTTGGACAGTGACAGATGTAGGCCTCATAGTTCATAAAAAATTCCATACTTGGCAGATTCCCCAGGCGGTTTAGTCCTTTTATTTGTCATTATGAAAATCGAGAAATATCAATCGCCAGGAATGAAAAATCACCAACTAAAGGAAAACCATAATTATTTTTTTGAAATTTTAGGTTTACCTGAACATAACAGAAAGGAAATGGTGAAATTTATTTATTTGGAGTTTTTTTTAATGAGAATAGAATGCGACACTCAATTTTTGGAAAACATAATGCTGAAACCTTTATGTGAATTTTATTTATCAATCGTTCCTCCAGAATTGGTGGATCCTCAATGTCATGATATCGAAAAAAGAAAGTACATAAGTTACTCTAAATATAATAATAAGGAAGATGAAATGTTGGATCGTCTTCAAACTTCTTTACAAAAGGGCTCGTTAAAAACTATCAATATTTAGTATTTCTAATGAATACGGTAATTATGTGGTTGCCAAATTTCAACAAATATTTTCATCTGAACTGCGCGTTGACGATTTCTGAACATTATACAGAGCCAATGGTTAACCGATTTTGCAATGAATTACTGTTTATCATCCATAACAAAATTTTCCGGAATGAATCTTGTGTCCTTCTCACTATCGATCAAACTTACGCTATAATGCAGTTTTTATTGACAAATATCTTGGTTTGAAAATATTCACTGGGGGAAAACCACACCATTTTATTTTTAAGAATATTGCTTATATAAAACAAAGAGACGGATATAATTGCGGAGTTTATGTCATTTATTTTCTAATGCAAATTCTGAAAAATGACTCTTCATTAAAACATGAAAGTATGGACGAATTTAGGAAGAAACTGGCGGATATGATTTTTAACCGACGAAACCAAAAAGGAGGAGGTTCTCTATTCGACCCGTATATTTTATGTTTTTCCATCATATTTTTTTATGTATGATCACGATAACTTTTTACTGAGGCGTCCGATTCCGATAATTCTTTTTTCAGTGGATAGGGTGTACTTCGAATTTGGTCCCATTTGAATTTAAAAGATGAAGTCCACCCGTAAGGGTAGCGAAATGGAGGATATTGATCACTCACCCTCTGAATTCTGGTCCGTTAACCGATTCTATCAGGCATAACTTTGTACTGGGTTCTTCGATTTGGATGATTCTTTTTTTAATAGATGGGGTATACCTTATATTTGGATTTCGGAAGGAATTAGCCACCCTTACGGGTAGATAATTGATTTTTCACCAGTGAACATTGGCACAGACATACGTAGTTGACAATGACAGATCGCTACTGACATTATTCTTGTTCCGTCAAAATCAGTATATTTCATGAGAGGATGGAATGATATACAAAGTAATGGAATAAACTAACCAGAACAACGAAAATAATTTATATTACAACAAATAGTAAAAGTAGATAATCATATTATTTAACTGGTAATAGTTGAAGTAAGGTGAGTAAGTTAGTATTTTGGAAGTAATCAAAAAACAAGTAGGTAGTAATTGGTAGATTTTAGCCACAAAAAATTTAAAAATAAAAACTCTATAAAAAAAATTAAACCGACGAAATACGGAACTGGAAAGTAAAAAATAAAAACTTTTTAACAAAAAATTAAACCGACGAAGAAATCAACTGAATAGCAAAAAATAAAATAAACCTCCTTAGTCTAAATGATAATTGAGCTCCTAAACTAATGTAAGAAACTGATTTTGAGTCGGCGCCAAACAAACTAGCAACTGAATTAGGTGAAGCGTAAAATGATGGCAGCGAGATGCACGGCTGCGTTTTGATGACTTCTTTCATAGATAATGATCTTCGACAATTGTTTGTTTGGCGCCGACTCAAAATCAGTTACTTACATTAGTTTAGGAGCTCAATTATCATTTAGACTAAGAAGGTTCATTTTATTTTTTGCTTTTCAGTTGATTTTTTCGTCGGTTTGATTTTTTTTATTAAAAAGTTTTTATGGAACTTACGGATTACGACCAAATTAAATTATTTGTGGATACGGAGTCTTGAAAACTTCAGACGACATGAAATGTGGAATTTGTAATTCATTCCATACTTTATGTTGCACAATAAAATACCAAAAATTTTCATTGTGCGCAAAATTTTTGAAACTGACCATTTAATGAAAAAATATTCATTCCTCATGTAACGACTCGTTCATTTTTGTTTTTGGTTTACACGAATAAAATATAGATTCGCATATATCTATATATATACATATATTACATTATACTTCTCAACTATCATTGAAAATGAAATAAGTGTTCACTTCGAACCCAATGTAGCCCGAACCTGCACCACTGGGAAAATCCTTCCTCACACTTTATTCTTCGAACCAACCTCAACAAAAGAAATCAATAGAAAATCTTAAGAAAACTATGTCAACAGGCCCGGATGAAGTGTAAGTAAAAGTTATAAAACAAGTCGGTGATGACATAATTGAACCTTCAACAAGACTAATTAATATTTGTATTGATAAAGGTGAGTTTCCAGATGTTTTGAAAGGAGTTCACAAAAAAGGTGAAAAGTCAAATATAGACAACTACAGACCCATTAGCCTCTTGAGCATTTTTTCGAAGATTCTGGAGAGATTCATATATAATAGACTCTTGAAATTCCTGAACAAACCCAATATACTAACTAAAACACAACATGGCTTCAGAGCTGATCGATCTACCGAAACTGCTACTTCACTTTTCGCAGATTTCATATTTAAAGGAATTGATCACAAGAAATTTGTAGCGGGAATCTTCTTCAAGTTATCTGAAGATATTGACAAACGTTTCACCACCTCTAAACTGTACAATCTGGGTCTCAAAGAAAATGTTTTGGAATTAATTGTTTCATTCTCATCAAACAGAACACTTTTTGTAAACTTCGATGGAGAAGAACCAAATGAATTCTCTATAAATACAGGAGGCTAATACTTGGCCCACTAATTTTCCTATTGTTTATAAATAACCTACCATCTAACATAAGCAAACAGTTCTATTTAATCAACTTTGCTGATTATACAACTCGAGGTATAGCAGAATCCACTGTGAAGGATATGATACTAGCCATTAAACTAGCAATCAAGGAAATCTCATCATACTTCAACTCTCATGAACTAATATTGAATGTCAAAAAACAAAAATTTATTCTTTACAAAATATCGAAATACCCAATGAGCTATCATGATTTATACCAGACACCACCCAATCAATTTCTTTGGTGTAACGATAGACAACGCACTTACATGGAATGAGCACATCGATATAACGCTGAAAGAACTCTCTAAGTCATACTTTGCAATTATGCATCTGAGACTCGAGCTTCATGACAGTACTACTGAGATAAACAGAATATTTATAGCACTAAAACGAATTGTTAGGTTGATGTTCTGTATGAAACCACGCTACCCTTGTAGAGAAATATTCAAATCCAAGAAAATATTAACTGTTTCATCCATATTCGTACTTAAAAGTTGTATACATGTTGAAAAAATATGCAGAAACTGAATAAAAATAATGATCATCACTATAATACTAGATAAGACAATAATTTACTGACCGCTGCTCACAGAACAATTACCTTTGAAAACCTCTAAACAAGTTGACATACTCGCCTGTGTAAGAGAAAATATCAACAGAGGCTACCACGGCCAGCAAATCACGATATAAACGGACAGCCAAGCGGCGATCAAGGCCCTCACATCATACAGAATCATTTGGCTGCAGGTGTCGGAATCTGCATCTGCAAAGGCTATCCATCGCCAATAAGGTAAAGCTACCGTGTTGTTTTCTAAGATGATATCATTGTGACAAGACATAACGATGAATCGCATTTCGCAAATCTGGAAATGGTTTTCCAAATATTGCGTGACTGGATTAACATTGAAAAAGGAGAAATGTATGTTCTTTGAGGAAAGTATCTCTTACCTGAGTTTGTTGCCCGAAGAGGCTGGAGTGCACAAATCTCCTGAAAAGATGAAGGCTATAGAGAGAATGCCCCTACCAACAAACGTCACTCAGTTGAAATAGTTTTTGGGAATGATAACGTACTATAACAGGTTTATACCAAACATGCCTGATGTGGTGAGTCCCCTGTATAGATTATTGAAAAGGGAGGTTACCTGGTATTGGGACCGGGCTTGTCAAGAAGCTGTCAAAAAAATTCAGAGTATTATACTTTTTTGGTTCAATTTGATGCATCTAACGAGACATTACTCTCCGTTGATAGTAGTGATTATGGTTTGGGATGTTAATCTATCTTTTTAAGAACCAATAGCAAGATTAATTCTGTTCTGCATCAACTACAAAACCGGCCAAATGATGTATAAAGTATAATTGGCAACCTCCAAGCTGCACCAACTTCATTATTCAAGTACCATATATTACCAACTTATAGCAGCCATGTCGTGGTTACCGTGATTTTACAATGTCCCAATATCTCTCAGTCACCCTTTGATTCTAGTTTTTATCGAGTTTCGGGAATATCGAAAAATGGGCCTTTTGGGAGGGGCTATTTTGGTTCCACTGACTTGAATTTAATATATTCGTCGTCAACGACGCTGAAAACCTTCATGTGTCAAGTATTCGTCGAGTTTCGGAAATATCGAAAAATGGGCTTTTTTGGGGGGGAGGGCATATTGGGACCAATGACGTGAATTTTGAAATTCTGGCCCCAGATTCGTTATCAGCGACCCTGAAAACCCACAGGGTCAAGTTATCATCGAGTTTCGAAAATATCGAAAAATGGGCTTTTTTGGGGGGGAGGGCTATATTCGGACCACTAACGTGAATTTTCAAATTCTGACCCCAGATTCGTTATTGCGATCCGAGAAAACCCCTTGGTGAAGTTTTCGGAATATCGAGTCGTTGGAATAACCGATCTGTTCATGGCGTACGAAACTACCACTAATAGCTAAAAAACGCCAATTCGACAGTCTTCAACCTTGATTTCCTCAAAAACTGTCCATTTTTGGACCTTGCGCCCATAAAGATATTTGATCAGGACATCGATATCTACAATATCCTGAAGTTTCAGCCGATTTCACAGAGAGCCACTTTCCATAAGGTTTGTTGCAGAGTCCTTTATATATATTGAAATTTTCCCAAGCCGCAAACAGCGATATACTCTTGGTACCGGGATTTTTTATTTGTCATAACGTTAAGATTGAAGTGTGCAATTGCAGAGCATCACTCGTTCTGAAATTAAATGTTGCTGTGTGTCATTACCCCGATACCTCGCTGTCCCGAAGGTACGTTGAAGTGAGGCATCAGTTTAATGACATGCTGGGCAACATAAAATTTACTCCAGAAACGATAGACCTTCTTCAAAGGCAGAACCTAGGAAAATTGACAAACAAAGGGCGCAAGCGGAGCAAAACAAGAATATTGACCTGAGACTCCTAGAAAGGAAGAGCTGGAAAAAATTGAAAATGAGAGATTTTTTAAGACCCACAAAATGTGAAAAGAAACTTCAACTGATGATGAAAACAAAACCGCGAAACAGCAAAAGCACCCATTGGAGACTCAGGCTGAACGTAGATTTTACATGAATGAGAAATTGAAGCTAGTGACGAAGATTGTGAGCGCTGGCGAATCCAATTATGTCCCTGAAGAGCTAGACAAGAATTTCGACCACTCTGTCGATGCACTCACAACTGAAAACTGCGTATCGCCTATATTCATTATATTGGACTTGTCGAGGAAATATTAGCAATCAAAAATGGGAAGACAGGTAATGCACTCAGTTTCTTTCTCCCGGATATATTGCGAATGTAGTGTTAAGATTGCCACCACCAGTGTTGAAGAAACTAGCCGGTCGGTGCAAAGAAAGCATTTGAAGTGAATATAACAAACAAACAATGTATTCAAAAATTTTGTTATTATTAATTTTATTTTCAATATAGGTTTCTCACTTGGATGACCAGATACCAAACAACCCAAACCCGACTTGAACCTCCCCCTATGCAGGACGAATAGATCAACTGTACTGTGCTGATATATTTTGAATACATACAAACTATTTTGGTTACCTTATGAAGAACTTGCTGGGCACCAGTCTATTACAAATGACAGAAAAATAATAAAAAAAGTATACAAAAACTGATGAAAAAAATGTAGCAGTACAAAAAACTTTGTGTGAATTTATGCAGGATCAAGTAACAAATATCATGTAACAATTAGCAAGTAACAAGTAGCGAGAATTTATGTAGACCAAATAAACCATTAGCAAAAATGGTACGCAGGCGCACTAGTCAGTTTCAAGCCATTTGAGTGAATCTAACGTCATATTTCCATAATAAACAACTATTAAAATGTTCAGTGAAATGGAAGAGGTTGAGGCGCTTTTTGCATTTTTAATGCTACTGACAGCAAGTTTTTTTCTCTTGACCAGAAGGAGGACAAGAATATGGGCTGTGAAGCCCATAAACAGGGACAGAAAACGAAAAGGAATTTTTGACAACCTCATAAAATCTATGATTTTTCTCTTACACTAGGATGACTCTAAAACTATTTGGAATATTGTTGTCACAAGACTCAAAAAAGGTCCATCGAAGAAACCCTTTCCACCAGTTCACAGATTGCTAATTACTCTACAGTAAGTATGCACATACTTTGTTTTCGGTAGACGTGGATGGTTTCATACCTATCTTTGATATTGTTTTTTTTTGCAGTTATTTTTCTGAGGGATGTTCAATGAAATAAATTGCTTGCGGGCACTATTCGGGGTATGCTATGGTTTCTGTTATTATAAGAGATACAACAAAGGCCTGTGGGATGTATTGGCTCCCCATGTGTTAAAAGTTCCTTCAGAGAAGGAGTGCAAAGCATTTGCTGAGGGATTTTTCAATAGATGGAATCTTCCCAACTGTGTTGGCTCCGTTGACGGAACACTCATTGATATCCAAGCACCAAAGCATTCAGGGACAACTTTCTTAATTACAAAAAAACCTCAGCATTGTTCTGATAGCAAGTTGTGATGCCTTCTATAGGTTCACCCTGGTAAATATTAGTGCTGCTGGAGGCAACCATGATGGCGCTGTATTCAGTTCATCAGGGTTTGGGAGTGCTATTCTCTCAGTTGGCACATAATCTCAAGGGAAAAAACAAGAAATCAATAAACAAAATCCACTGAGAAGTTTGGAAATCGACAAAGCGATAAGTACCACATAGTGGCCATTCTCTTATGGTGTTTTCATGTCCGTTTTCTTTTTCGAACGTTAAGTCAAGTGCGGAACTTTTGATCATAGTTTTCTACGGTCCACGCAGGAAAAAGCATTTTTCTGGACTAATATATTCCTAGTTAATATTGGTATAATATTTGCCAAGCGCCTTTCTGAAAGTCATACAAAACATATATTTTGATTTTTGAGGTTTGTAACGGACTTCACAATCAATGTTGTAGTGAGTTGGCACTGTAACTTTGAGTTGGGGATTCAACTTTGATTGTAAAGCTGTACTCCCGAGAGTTTCTTTTTTATAATACTGTTCTATCCCATTCTAGTGTGTTTATGATCCTAATTTGTGGGGAAACTTTGCTGCTACTGAAAAGTAAATTGGTTAGTAATTTCAGATGTTCTCTTTCCTAGGGGGGCAAGTTTAATATGTGGAATTACTTGGCGCCCTCTTCTAATATTCGATAAAACAATATAACTTATTTAAAATACCTAATACACCGACCCCCCGACTCCACTGGGTTATTTAGTAGGAGCATACCCCTATTTTCAGGGCAAAAGGATTACAAACGTAACAGTGCCTTTTATTCACAATAAATAGAGAAAACACAATTGTATTTGGTATAGTCATTTTATTTAATATTAATAATATCATTATTATAATTTACTGATAAAAAATAAATAGTTAATTGATATTACCGAAAATGTATTCATTATTGATTTTAAGTTTTTAATAATAATTAAATCTTCATTTCATTTCGACAATGACATTGTATGGAAATTGTCAATAACTAAACCTAAAAATAAAATATAGGGAAACACATTAAAATAGAAAAACTTACAAACTAAAGATTCAGTGGACTCGTAGTTGGTTAAAGATACATTAAGAATTCCGACAATGAATAAAAACAGTTTTCCATAAAAAATTATTTAAAATCTTTCTCAAATAGTGAGATATTTTTATGATTTTCAATATCTTCGGGCAAGCTATTGAATATCCTGGACCTATACTGCCGTCGGTAGAAAGAAGGCCGTAAAGTCCAACTTTGGTGGTTTTTAGTTTTTTGGCTAGATAGGTTGGTTTTATTGTTTTCCACCTTCCTACGAAGTATAAATACCGTAAAATCATTTTGAATATACCTAAAAGTGAAATGAAATAGGCCGTTTTCCACCTTCCTACGAAGTATAAATACCGTAAAATCATTTTGAATATACCTAAAAGTGAAATGAAATAGGCCGTAAAGTTAAGACGTCATCGTTTCGGGAAGCAAAAACGCCGCATCTATTACATCCGAAGCTAAAACACCGTATAGTTGAGAAGAAGCTCACCTTACGGCTTTTTTACTAATTATTTAGAATCCAACCCAAAGTAAACAGAATATTCCGACAGACAGGCACAGACAAGAAATTGCAATTTCAGTCCTCGTTGTGTGTCACAGTGAATGTTACCAATATTTAATTGCTCTGTTGGATACATTTCCTTTTTTAAATCAGCTATAATACAGCTATATCAGCGACAATGAAAAAAACTATATTCAGTACAAGAAGTGAAAGAATGGTTTTAATGGCAAGGAATTTGGAAATACAAAGTGATTCAGGAGGTAAGATAATACCTTCTCAGTATTAATATTAAATTGATTTGTGAGGTTCATAAATATCTTAGAAGTAGGGAAATATCATGGGAAATCCTAAAAGATGTTGAAAATTAATAAAGTAACTCCATTTTCTCATTTGGGATTTTATAGATACACAGGCCGTATATGATGAAAAAGAAAAACCCGAGCTTACTGAGTTGACCAATGTGAATTATGAATATGACATAACTGAGGGTGAGTTATAGCAAAGTGTTAAGTATTTTTTTTGTTATAGTCATTTTTAATTACTAGGTTATCATATAAATATGCCTGAAACCCATCAATTTTTGGATACAGACATTAATAAAATTGAAAATGTAGTGGAAACCAAATGTGATGAGATGATGCCCAGAATAAATGTTTTGCAAGATATTGTTATACCACTAGAACAAAATATAGATATCAATACAGAAATAAATGATGGCCACACTCTCAGGGAATCACAATCTGTAAATGAAGTTGAGACTGTAACTGAGGTTCCTAATCAATCCCAATTGCTAACCAGAAAAGGATATCCAAGGAAACGCAAAACAAATACTATAAAAAAATGCGAAAGAAAAAACTAAAATTACAAGAGAAAAGACAAGCATATGCTCTGAAAGAATGTACATCATGTACAAATAAGTGTATGAGGAAATGTAAAGACAAAATAACGGAAAATAGAAGACAACAAATCAATGATGAGTTTTGGAAAATGAGTTGGTCAGAACAGAGAATTTTTATTGTTGGCCAGTGTCAGAGACAAATTCCTAAGAAACATACTGAAAATTCGTCAAGAGCAAATACTTATTTCTACTATTTGAAAAATGAAGAAGGTACTAGTGCTCAAGTTTGTAAACCGTTTTTCCTTACCACATTGGGGTTCAAATATAATAATGATACAGTGTTGCAAAATGCATTGAAGAACTCACAGAACCACCTTTTGTCTACCAAACGTGATATGAGAGGTAAGTTGTTTCGGTGCATTTGATAAATGCTTATTATTATTTTTGTAGGTAGAAAACCATCAACTTCAAAATTAGATCATAAGAAAATCAGAATACATATTGAATCCTTTAATCCGTCTATTTCTCATTATCGAAGGGAACATGCTCCAGACAGAAGACATTTACCTGAAGACATTAATATTAAATTTATGTGGAATGATTACAATAATAAAACAAAAATGATCAGTGCTCATATGATGTATATAGAAATGTTCTGAAAAATATGAACATTTCCTTCACTAAGCTTGGACATGAGCAATGTGAAACTTGTGGGATATTTAGTTTCCACGAACATTCTAAAGATATTCAGCCAAACTGCGAGAAATGTGAGGAACAAACTGGCCATTTAGAGAAAGTAAAGAAAGCTAGAGCTGCTTATCAAAAAGACAAATTTCAGAAGGATAAAAAAATGATGTGTTATTCCGTAGACCTTCAAAAGGTAATCATGCTTCCACGCATGGATCAATACAAAATTGTTTTGTTTACTCCAAGAATTGTTATTTTCAACGAAAGCTTTGTGCCTGTAGGAGAACAAAAACATCTGAATGCTGTGGCAGCCATCTGGCATGAAGGCATTGCAGGAAGAAAAAAGGAAGACATAATAAGTAGCTTCCATGCCTTTTTTTGAAAAATAGAGACGCACAAACTGTAACCCTCTGGTTAGATAACTGTTCGGCACAGAATAAAATTGGTGCATGTTCAGTTTTTAACATATATCGTAAACTCTTCTGAAATAGCTGCGAATAAAATTCACCTGAAGTATTTTCAAGCTGGTCATACTTTCATGAGCGCCGATAGTTTTCACCATCAGGTGGAGCTTAGCATGAAGAAAAGTGGTACTATATATGATTTCAATGATTTTCATGAAGCAGTACAACGGGCAAACTCAGGAAAAGGGGATGTTATTAGCATGACTCCATCTCATTTTTCAGACTGGAAAGATTTCAGTTCACAGTACAAACTGAAAAAAACAAAACCACGGGCCTATCTTAACAATATGGTAATGGCATCTTTTACACGAGGCGAGCATACTTTCGTTTACTACAATGATTTTGATGGTGTTGATCATAAACTGAGTTTTCTTCAAGCCCAAATAGAAAAGCGTGGTATAACAAAACCACTTAATCGAAATCGACCTAGGGGAATTTTGCAATCCAAAAAAGACACTATTTTGGAAAAACTCTGTCCACTAATGCCTGCTAATAGAATAGAAATATATATATATATATATATATATATATATATATATATTTATATATTTTGTAGTTTGGGTTTCTTGAACCATGTATCTTATAAAGTAGGTTGTTTTTTTTCCTCTTGGGGTGTGGTTCTTTAGAACAAAGTGGGGACTTTTTTTATAGTTTATTGTTAGGAAATTCAAATTCAATATATATATATATATATAATTTTGTATACCAGAAATCGTTCTGTCAAATAATATTCACTCATATTAATAGCGGCAAAGCCCAAATACACCAAAGAGCCTCAGTTACGGCCTTTATACTTCGTATCCCGTTATGTTTTAAGATAAGCGAAATATTGTAAAAAGCCGTAAGTGTCTTTTAAGTATTGAAAATAATAAAATTCAAGAAACTGATTATTGTAAATATCAAATTGATTATAAGATTTGTTATTGACATGAATAAATTTGTTCCTACTATGTTTCTTCCTTGCAGCAGAGAACGCTAAACGTTTCTGTCATTATCTCAAAACTATAACATTTGACTTTACGGCCTTATTTCTACTGGCGGCAGTATATAATAAGAGGCATAATATGCCGTATTAAGATAGTTCCGCCACGAGACAGTTGAATTAGGAAATTATTTTGGCGAAATCGAAAAGTTCCAAAGGACTTTTCGATTTGAAATGCGAAAAATAAATTTTTTTAAAGGGGGGCACTTGCCCCCCCATCGACTTTAAGAAAATTTCTTCGTTATAGAAAGTCGGCGACTCAAAAAATTGATGTCCCCTCTCCCCCTCACTAGAAATCATACGTCATGGGAAAAAATTATCGTTTTTCGATAAAACTTCAATGGACTTTTTTGTAGTACTCTTTTTGAACTTTTTTTTTTGAGGGAAGGGGGGTATCGTTAAAATCGATGGGGTCAACTAGGAAGAGTTTTTTTTCGCGTTCGGACCTTCGAATGGTCCCCCGTCTTTCTTTAAAAAGTCCCCTGGCACAATCCGCATTTCTCTACGACCCCCCCTTTAGGCTGTACGCTTTCCCGTGGACTATTTTGAATAACGAGAGTAGTTTTGATTATATCTGTCAAACTAGATGGTCAATCACTTTGTTTTTTTTCACAATATCTGCGATATCCTGCTCTAGCTCCTCCTCGTTTTTCATGAACTTCTTGATATTAGTACTAACGGTAGAATTAATAATGTAATGTTTGCCTATGCATCGTTGATATGTTACGTGTTAATTGAGTCAACTTCAATTATACATATCTCGGGTTCGGGATGGTGAAACTTGTTAAAATTTGTTCACATGTTGAACAATTTTAATAATTTCCTAATTCAAATGTCTCGTGACGGTACTACCTTGAGTTTTGCTAATGGAATATGCAGGAAATATTTACTTCTGGTATTATGAGAATGAATTCTTGTTCGAAACAATGACTCGTGTCAAACATACACGGACATTTCAAGATGAACATACAGGGGAGAGGCAAAATATCAAGTTTGAAAAGAGGCCTACATGTATCTCTCGGTGACATATGAGCAATAGTACGCAATATTCGTTTTTGGTTAAGGAATACGTCCAATGCTGGGACGGAACTACCCCAAAAACGTTCCTCATATCTAAGTCTCGAATCGATTTGGGCATAATAGAGAGCTAGAAATCCCCAATTAAATCGGCGAAATTCAAGGTCCTGGTTTCACCCGGACCACCCTAATCCCTTAAGCGGCTCTTTTAGTGCACCAATTGTAAATATACCTATATCTCAATCTTTCATTATGAATTTGCATTTAATATATTCATAATGATATTGCTACCATTGGAAATGTCTACCAGGATTATCAGTTTTTTCTCATCACTGGAAATAATGTCATAACTGTATCAATTATAAAGTAACTTTCTGTCACTTTGAATATAATTGAACATATAGTTGAATATCTAACAGTAGACATAATACGTTCAGAGCACTTGCTCTCAATATATATAATTGAATATATATCATCAGTACATATACTTCATAGCATTTGCAAATAATTCATAACAGTTCGATATAATAGTTCTAAGTGAGCACTTGTACATTGTCACAACTAGTGTGTGTTCTTTTAATGAATCTACAAAATAGACTCGACGACTAATAATTTCCCTCTCGTTTCTTGGTGCTGATAATCGTGAGATCAGCACGTAATCATTGAGCGCTGCGATAAAACAATCGCAGTCCAAACATTATATATTCCAGAAAACTTTTCCAGGACAAAAAAAATCCAATAACTCTTCTAAAAACCCTGTATTTCCCTGAAAACCTTATTCGGAGTAGCACGAACATTAAAAAAACGACAGCCAAATCGATCAAACCGCTGTTTTTATAAAATAAAAAAAATGTTACCCTGACCGGGATTCGTTTCTGTGACCTTTTGCCTGGTAGGCGATAGTTTGCTGAGCTATTTCCTTGTTCGGTAATAAATGACTCGATAGTCATTTTCTTCGGTAAATTTCTTATATACCCGAATTTTCCAATTTCCAGGCAACTTTCCTAATTTTTTTTTCCGTATCAACCATTCTCGGGCTACTACGGACAATAAGGAAGAACAAATCGGTCCAGCCGTTCTCACGTTTTGCGCTTACAAAAAATCGAGATTCATTTTCATTATATAGATTCACTATGTTCCATTTATTTTCATTACATTTCAAACTTAAGTACATTTTCAGTATTTTCAATACTCTCAGTATATTTCAATTTATTTCAATACATCTCTAGTACTTTAAATACCTTCAATTATTTAAATATTTAAATATACTTTCAGTACCTAAATTAAATAATATCATTATCCTAAATATATTTCAAATAGGTATTTCATAAGTACGTTTTTCCAGTAGGTATATTTCAAATATTGTTCATTATTAGATATTTAATTATGGTGTTCATATTTTGGGTAGTTGTTTCCCCCCTCGGTTTGTATGTTTGTTACTCAATCAAGCAAAAACGGCTGGATAGAATTGGATGAAATTCGGCACACAGATAGTTTATAACCTGGATTAACATATATGATACGTTTATCCTACTTTCCACTTCATATGTTTCAGAGCCAAAAGAAAAAATATATTGTTAGTAACAGTAAATCCAGTGTTCATATGTTTAATTCTGGATATGATGATCATTCTCTCGGACGAGTTCCATTTGAGAGTGAAATTCATAGCATAAATAATGAAGAACAAGCTCTTGAATTGGAAAATACTGTTATTGTTCAGTCCGAACCTTAGCCAGGTTGTAGGATGGATAACCAGGATGATAATCGAACTATTGATGAGTCCTGAGAAGAAACGGTGTCTAAAAAAAAATGATGTATGTCGATTTATATTTATCTGGCAGAAGAATGTCGACATTGGTTTTTTCTTTCAACAAATATTAACAGTGGAAAAAATATATTTCTGGATGTGATATTACAGACATGGAAATAAGAAGAGGATTTATATCAACATTCACTCTCAAATGTAAAATGTATAATATTACCAAACAAATTCATTCGGAAAACCCAGATAATTAATTCCACAGGGACAACCGATTCGATGGATATCAATTCAGCCCTGACGTTGGGGGTGATTTCTACTGGCATTGGTTATTCGTTATTAGAGGAAATATCAGCTGCAATAAATTTGCCTGTAATGGCTGAGCGAACATACTCACACTATCATGACAAGTTGTCTGATATCTTATTCTCGACGACCACCAAGATTATGCAGGAAGCCGGGAAAGAGGAGGCCGAATTAGCCACAAGCTTGGGGGGAAGTAGATAGCAATTAGATTCCTTCCAATACTGTGGTAGCAGACGGTACTTGGTCAAAACGTTCATATAATGTTAATTACAATGCCGCTTCTAGAGGTGAGTTTTTCCTGTGTCATTTTTTAGTATATTATCAATACGACTCAGGTGTTTTAAGAATTCAGAGACATTTGTTGAAAAAATAAGTGAACGATAATTTTCAGCTTTATTAAAATAACTGAGTCATTGTGAGCGCAGCTCTCCAACTATAAAGTGATAAATTGGAGAACTATATAGTTGTTGCAGTTAAATGTTCATGTAAAACTTTCATTATAGGGATGTATTGTGGGGTATCGTACAGATAAATTGTTATACAATTTTATTGCAATAGAAATAAAAATATATCTGTTCATAAGTGTTTCAAAAACTGGTCTGGTACATCGACCTCAATGGAGATGACATTATTATTGAAGGATGCAGGAGTAGCATTGATACTCATTGTTTGGAATATCTCACTTTGGTTGGAGATGGTGACAGTTCTGTTTATAATAAATTGATGGAAATTAAACCATATGGACCACGAACGGGGAATAAAAAAATGTAATGTAGAAACCACTTACTGAGGAATTTCTCTTCAAAATTAAGGGATTCGAATAGTGAGTTGGTGATTCAGTTATTTGCTATGTTGCTAGATGTGAAGCTGCTGCAATACAATTCAATGTAGGTCCAGAATATTACAGTGTTCTTCACAAGGCATTTACGAGAAAAAGTCCCGATATATTTACGTAAAAATTCATAAAAAAACCACAAAATTTCAGATATACTAAAGTAGCGGCGGGAAGAGAACCTCGCAGGCAAGAATTGAGAGCGGAAGAAGTGACAAGTGACAAGGATTATGGCGCTACAGAGGAATTGTTGCCAGATATGGATGCAGCTGAATATAAATCAAAAGAAACATAATTTCTGGAAGGCCCAAAGAAAACGCGAGAAGAAATAGAGAACATTGAACGCCAAACAAAGCAGCAAAGCTCTTTCATTTTGTGGGTGGAAGAGAGACAGCAACGACTGACAGCCTCAATTTTGGGAAAATTTGCAAATTGAGACAAAAAACAAGCTGTATAAATACAATACAAAATCTGTTATACTCGAGACTCCGTGGTAATAATGCAACGCAGTATGGAATATTAAAACAAACCATTTGCAATTGAGGATGTTGAAAATGAATTGAAGATGAAAGTAGAAAAATGTGGCTTATTTATTGGTGGAGAGCACTATTTTTTGGGTGCTGGATTAGTGGATGGAGATGCCATCATTGAAACAGAACGTCCGTTTACCATTGAGGACATGACCTCCGGAGAAGGTATCAAAACAAAACAAAAAAATTTGCCAATCTTGACGAAACAACATCTTTAAATGGAATAGGCGACCTAATTATTATTATCAGATACAAGGACAATTATCATCACCAAAAGACAAACATGCTTTTTTGTTATATGGAACACGAAAAGTTGTTTAGTTGAAGACGTGACATATAAAATTTTCAAATTCAAAATGTATATCTCATGTTTTTTTTATTATTTATAAAGATGACCATTTTTTTTTATGAGATGCTTCCAAAGTTGTTTTTTTTTCAATTGTCTTCAACCGGAGTTAGTGGATCCGAGAACAGCAAGGGGCCTGGAAATAAGAAACAATTCCCGACAACACTTAAGGATTATTGAGTGAAATTTCAATAAATCTCGATTTTTTCTACTACGTTTACTTTATTCTCCCAATTTCTATTCCATTATTTTTGGGTTAACATTTATTGTTACCATTTTGAATCAAAGGTACCTATCAACGAATAAAATTGTTTAAAAAATTTTTTAAATCAAGCTTTTATACAAGTGAAGTTAAAAGGAAAAAAATAAATAACATTTTGACACAAACTAGATTCTATGCAAATGTATTGAAGAGAAAAAAAGCCTTTTCTAATTGTTTGATAAACTCCAAAAATTCTCCAACCAATTTCAAATAGAATCAGACCATAATCACAAAACTCGTCGTCATCTTGGAGCCACCATCATGAATTCATGAATTTTGACAATGAATCAATAATCTCTGACTAAATGTATAATCTCTGAACCCAAAAATACCTACATACTTATTTTCAATACGATCGGACCATAATCACAAAACTCGTCCGCCACCTTGAATCAATGAATTTCGACAAAAAAATCATAATCTCCGACCCCAAAAATCACCACATACCAATTTTCAACAGAATCGGACCATAACCACAAATCTAGTCCACCATCTTGGAGCCATTTTGTTTTTCTTTAACAAAAATGTCATAATTGTCACCGAAATCATGAACACCTGCCAATTTTGAAGTCAATCGGACAACTAGAAGTGGCAAACAAGATTTTCACTAATTAGGGTTCACAAATCACGACACGTGTTTTGCTATACGGTAGCTTCATCAGGTGGAGTATGAAACTCTGTAATTATGGATTCCCATCAAGTGTCTGTCGAGTCTATTCAAAACTAGAAGTGTGTCAAATTTCACTTGCAAGATTTCACCCGTACAGAGAAACCGATGGATCGATAGATAGATAAACACAGCAAGTTAAATAAAAGCTTGTAAAAATGCGGTGTGCATTTTTGCGTGTTGAATCAAAGAAAACATAACTATCATTAAAAAAACAAAATTCAAAAGAACCCCGAAATTCAAAAGGGGTATTCAAGCTTGGAACCGAAAATAAAAAATGAAATACAAATAGGAGCAAGAACTGAACAAGTATACAAGTTAAAATCAAATTTGAAAAATACAGAAGCTATACTGTTAGCTACTGAGAAAGAAAAAGTAAGATCCCAAATGCAATTGTCAAATTGATGAAGAAGGCAAATTTCTGATAAAAAATGCAATATAAAAAACAGTCGATTTTTCAGATTAAGAATTTGATGAAAATAATTTAGAACTTGAAAATAAAATTGATTTCCACAAGGAAAGAAATTGTTTACAAGAAATAAGAAATAACTTCGATTAGATCATTTGAATGAAGAAGAAAGATAATTAATTACCAACCTATGCCTAGACTTTTCAGAATTTTTTTACATAGAAGGATCCATTAACTTTAACTGGTGAAATTAAACACTCTGGAAAATTAAAAGAAAATGCTCAACCAGTTTCAACAAAATTGTACAGATACCCTCATGTTCATGAAGAAGAGGTAAAATCACAAATTTCCAAATTGTTAAAACAAGGAATTATAAGACCCTCTATTTCACCATGGTTAGCACCAGTATGGGTAGTGCCGAAAAAACTTGACGCTTCAGAAAACAAAAATGGCGCATTGTTATTAACTATAGGAAATTAAATGAAGTAATCATTGACGATGAATACCCTTTACCATATATCAGATCTTTCAGACCAACTTGGGAAATGCCAATATTTTACCACTTTTGATTTAGCCTCAGGATTTCATCAGATTGAAATGAACCCTGACGATATAGAAAAAACTGCTTTTTCTGTAGAAAACAGACTATATGAATTCTTACGGATGCCTTTCGGAATGAAAAACTCACTCTGTACTTTACAGCGTATTTTAGACCATATCTTAACCGGACTCAGAAATGAACGATGTTTAGTCTCTATAGACGATATATTTATTCATTCCCCGACCAGAATTCAACACTTGTTTTCAAAAGAATGAAAAAAGCAAATTTGAAAATTCAACCAGGTAAATGTGAATTTTTAAGACAAGAAGTAGCATACTTAGGACATGTAATAACTGAAGAAGGAGTTAAACCAAACCCAACTAAAGTTGATTGTAATATGAATGAGTGTGGCATGTCGTAAAGTAGGCGTGGTAGTCATGGTATCCTACAACTTTGTGGGAAAAAACAAAACATATATATTAACACCACGCAACACACTGGCGGGACGGGAGGGAATCAGGGGCCCTGGGTGGGTTGAACCACGTGAAAGACTGATCTACGCTTATCGACTTGCAATTATGTAGTGGGCGTTGTTTCGTAAAATGTGTGTGGGCAAGCGAAAGTGGGTGTGGCATGTCCCAAAGTAGGCGTGGCAGTCTGGTATTTTGCAACTCTGTGGAAAAAAATTGCATATGTATTAACACTACTCAACACACTTTCGGAGTGGGAGGGAAATAGGGGCCCTAGGTGGGTTAAACTACGTAAAAGACTGATCTACGCTTATCGACTTGCAGTAATGTGGTGGGCGTGGTTTCTTGAAATGGGCGTGGCGTGCTTGGAAATGTGGCGTGGCAGTCATGGTTTCTGTGAATTCTGTGGAAAAAAAACAAACATATGTATTAACACTACTCAACACACTTGCGGGACGGCAGGGAATCAGGGGCTCTGGGTGGGTGAAACTACGTAAAAGACTGATTTATGTTGAACTATTCACAAAGTGTTAGGGGACGTGGCCTCGTGAAAAAGGGGCGTGGGTCTTAAAAAAAGGGGCGTGGTATATTAGGGAGTGGGCGTAATTGCCTCAAAATTGAGGAATTATATAAAATATAACATATACTGTGTCTCTCACATCACATGAGCACCGGAAAGTTAAGATAATTGTTTGTGTCACACACGATAGATGTTGCAAAACGATAATATACACTTTTCCTGTAATAACACACATGTCGCGTTTTGCAGCTTGACAGCCTTTTTTTCTTTCTTTCTATGGTGGAAATTCTCTTGGACATTGGTCGCTTGTTGAAATCTAGCGCGTACCAGTAGTGTCGAATTTCTACCGGCTAAAACCACCAAGATAATGAAATTAGTTCTGTTTTTCAGTTCTCAACTCCAGAGATTGTGGTATCGGTGGAGAATGTAACAGGGGATGTGATATTCGTGTTAGATTTATTATTAGTTTGGGCAATCTGGGCCGCAGACGGCGTCGTGCCGGTGTTGTTGTCAATGACGATGACGGTCCCGGTTGTGGTGACAATGATTGTAGTGCTGCTGCTGCTAGTGGTGTTGTTGATGGTACTTGTTGTCCGTGGTCGTCGTCGTTTTCCTCGTCGTCGTTTTCCTCGTCATCTTTGTTGTCGCCAATGTCATAAACCGCGGATATGTGTTCGTGTAGACATACCGCAAACCATTGCCTCACATTTCGTAATATTTTGGTTATGGGGTACGCCGGGAAATAATTGACATTGGTATATGTAGTTTACGAACAGGTCACGGCGGTACTGCGGAAGTGGCGTTGTTGCTGAATTAAATGAGGAAATTCCGGAGTGCCTTGTGCATTCTATCGCGTTGATGATCCGTTTCTAGTAGCTGCCGGACTCTTGTCGATGTCTTGCAAACTTCCGTTGTACAGTATTGAAACTCAGGTCTTTCATATCTGTTCGTGTCCAGGTATTTATCTGCAGTCTGTATCTTTGGTATGCTACATGAGCAATCGCCTTCATCAATACCAAGTGTGGTGCTCTTAGTAGGTCATACCTATCGGCGGCAAATAAAACACTCTGATATGATATGGATACCATTGCAATGATGTCTGGGCACGCCACAAGCAAACCCAGTGGAGAGGGCCAATAAGACGCTCAAAACAATGATCGCCCAATTCTGTGACCAGGACCACCGGAAATGGGACTCACGCCTAGCCGACCTACTGTTTGCAATCAATACCACCCGGAAATGAGATGGAAGTACCAAAGGCAATATACAGACCGCTGGTACCACCCACGCAGGGAGATGAAAGAGAAAATAACCAAGCCGAAGTCACAAGTCACACAGGGAGGCTCAAACACCTGCATGAGACGTTTGAGATGGTCCGAATCAACCTTACCAAAGCGTTCACCACTCAGAGCCGCCACTACAATCTCCGACGCCGAGAATGGCGATGCCATGTTGGCGATCAGGTGATGAGGAAAGAGCATCACCTCTCATCAGCCGGAAAAGGTTTTGCCGCGAAACTGGCTCCCAAATACTCCCTATATAGAAACTAAGGTAATATCCCCCGTGGTATATAACCTCAAAAACTTTGCAGATAAGCGACTTCTCAGGGTACACATCAAAGATCTACGCCCGGCCCATGGAATGGATTCTTCACTCGACTAATCTAAAGATTTCTTTCAGTAAACTAGCCATGTCAAAACGATGCCCGGGAGAGCCTCCAAGGGGCGCTATACCGCCCGCCCAACCGTACATACCCCACCTAGATGGCTGCATACATGGAAGCAAGAGGGACGAAGCATGAGGTCTTGTAAAATTTTGGCGAAAGTCAACCCCGAATTGAATTGTCAGCCAGGGCGCTGACACGACCAGCTTCCGTGTCCCACCAAACTCCTGTGCCACGTTCCCTTATAGCTCTGCCAACCCCTCCTCCGCCGCTAGAAATAGCCGACATCCCATTACCGCCGCCCGCAACTACCGCAAGACTCCCTTCCCCAGACCCTGCACCAAGTAACGCTCCCTCCCCGTCGCTACCCAACCCCGCCCCCTCCGGAAAACCGGACGAGCCCTGGACACTACAAAACGGGAAACGCAGCCTGGCATTAACCCAAGCCCTGCAGAAACTCAGGCCACCCCACCGACCCACCGGTCGTCTCTGATACAAGCTACGGGGCTAGCGACGGAACATCAATGAAAATCCTGCTAGTGCCGCGCCCCTGAATTGAAGAAAGCAACCGGAGTTCCTATTAATTTATTTTTATTTTTATTTTGTTGTTTATGTGATATATAACTTTATTTCCGTCCAATCAGCTGAGGCATGACTGTTATGTTTTTTTTTAGTATTATTAATTGTTCCGTTATCTCATAAAGTATAACCCCGTTTCTTTTCTTGTGGTCCTCCGCTCTCACTCTCAAGGGGTCCGGTACAGAAGTTACATGACCAGCAACTGAATACCTTCATGTTTCAGAAAATGGACCACCTTGAGGTAAAAGCCGAGACTGCCAAAACGGAGGACATCACCGCCAACCTCACGGACGCAATACGGGAGGCAGATGATATCTTATTCCCAGACTCCGAGTCCGAGGAAGAAAACGAAGAACCAACCATGGAATACCTGGACCCTCCGTTACCGACCGAGCCGACTCCCCGCAGGACCAAGCCATGGATAGCGACCGATCAGATTTGCCCATCTATCCCTAAGATAGTCCGTACAACGACTCCTTCTGGACCGACGAAGCCGCCGCCTCGACGACAGGAAGCGGCCCAACAAGCGGCCACCGCCCCAGCGGCTCCAGAACCCCCTCTACCGGTATACTTACCGATCAGCAGGGAACTGTGCTGGCGCTGCGGTCAGCCCGGGCACACACGCAGCGTGTGCCAACAAAAACGGTCCCTCCTGTTTTGCTCCCGATGCGGCTTGTAGGATGTCCTCTCGCGGGACTGCTCCTGCCCCAACCCCGACGGCACGGAGGAAAGACCCCCCCAACCGACCATGGAGCTCCCCAGCCCCTTGCCACCGATGCCACTGTCCCGACCCGGCGCAACATGTGATCTGCCCTGATTGTGGGTGCCCACATCTTTTCAGACGCCACTGAAACAAATGCTCCTGAAGCAACAAACCGTTTCTCCACAGAATAATTATTGGTTTAGGTTAGAAGTTTTGGTATGACATATCTGTTTTTCATTTTATTTTTTGTCCTGACCAGGTTACTTTTATTCTTACTGTTAATTTTGCTTTCGCTCCCCGTCAACCGGGCAAGAAATTTGTTTTTCATTTAAAATTGGTGATGGTCCACATTTGAGTTTATTTGTTCCATTCCGTATTTTATGTATCAGGTGGACCTACCCCGAATAAAGGGTTCGACTATTCCGATTATTGATTTTTTTTAAATGAGGATTTCACTGTCCGAAACAAGAGTTAAAAAGGAGAAAAAAGTTTCGTTTTTCACTTTTTCCCCGAAGTGGGAAGGGTGTGTAACGGAGTTACTATTTTTCCGCTATATTTATCAACCAAAAGCTACCTGTATGGATTAGGATTCATCGTGACAGTAATGATAGGTCTAGAAATACCATTCGTATTCGTGATAAATCCGTGGATTACACCTACCCTGATGAATAGACCAAACACCTTCCATAGATCACGCTTATACCGCGGCGCGTATATAAAACACGCGCGAGTATAACCTGCACCGGCCAGCGACTCTCGAGAAAACATTTTCATCGAGCCAGCTGGGCTATATTCAAACGCCGACAAGAGATTTCAGTCATCCGATAGAAGCCACAGACAGCAGTCCAGTCGAAACAAAAGCGCACGCTACGAGCTGACGTCACATCACGGAGAATTTTACGAGCTAGGTGATTATGCTGTGAGCCGAGCACATTCAGTCATCCGCCAGAAAACAGAGAGAACAGTTGAGTCGAGACAGAGGCGCACGCTGCAAGCTGACGTCACAGCACGAAGAATTTTACGAGCTAGGTAATTATTTTGTGTCCGTAAAAACTTGCATTTGATACCCGCTGTTGCCTGGCACCCGTTTTTGAGCTTGCATACTAATCCGTACGACCCCCCCCCTTCACAAGAGCTTTTTGATTACTACATTTACCCCGCCTACATGAACTTGATACTCGCTGTTGCCTTGCACCCGTTTTTGAGCTTGCATACTAATCCGTACGATCCCCCCGTTCACAAGAGCTTTTGGTTGCTACGTTTGTCCCGCCTGCGTGAACACACCCTTCTGTAACTAGTGCTAATCATCCGAGTGTATTTGTTGTAATAACTTGAGGCTGACATCAGTCGCCCTGACTGTATTTCTATTGTTACTTAATATACCTGTTTATCCTGTTTTCAGAGTATTCTTTCATTTACTATCTTCAGTAGAATTTGAACATCTAGTGCGCAGTCGCCACCCAGGTTCGGAACCCAGTCAAAGGCAATTAAAACCTGCCTTGCTGGCCCTGTTACAGTGTCACGACTATACTGACCCCTGGAGTGTCTTTCTTCACTGAGACTGCCCGGAGCAAGAGTGGCCTTTTCCACTATAAACCAAAAGGTGGCGCCCGAGGAAAACCGAGAATAGTGAAAGGTGCCAAAGTTTGATAGTAGGGGGAGAGACAACCTTTACACGATTAACAAATAACACATGTATACAAAAGTAGATAACAATGTAAATAACAATGAAAGTAAGCTAAGACCCAACAAAATGATACAAAAATATAAAGCAAACGAACAGGATAAAAATTAATAAAAAAAACGTGCTAAGCAGTCCCCACGAGTCTGGCTAACTAACAAATCTACTACAAGATATTAAGACATGTTTATTGAGAATTACTCAAATCTCAAAATCAATAAACCAAAAATAACAAATAAACAAAGAAATTGATAAATAACATTGTATTTCAAAGAGAAAAGAGGAGAGAGAACGAAAACAAGGACAGGGCTTTCTTTCAACGATAATTTTTTGGAGAAGAGAAGTTGGGAAGGGTTCTCCTGACAGGGGTCGAACTAGATAGGTGGTAGTATCATCGGCCCTACACCGAAAGGTAGGCAGGCTAGCCTTACAAGGCAAATTCATTTCACTGTCCCTACCCAACGGGAGATGGTATTTTACAGTCAGAAGGTAACAGAAAAGTAAATAAATTCGAAATTCAAGTTAAAAACTGATACTCTGAAAAATTCTTGATAAAATCAAAGCACCAACTAGAAACAAAGTCGATGGAATTCCATCGACTTTACAGAAATTTCAAAATTAAAATTTGTGGACAAAATAAGTCGCTGAGAAATCAGCGACAGAATAATTTTACAATCAGTGGACTTTTTTTCGGAAATAAAATAAAAACGGCAAAGGGGAAGACTTTTCTACACACCAGAACAAAATACAGGAGGACAAAAAAGAACAAAAACAGATCCAAACAAAAAGAGAATAGCACTAATGGGAAAAAAAAGAGGTATCGAAGCTCATAATCTTCCTCAGAGGATGAAGGAGAAGGAGAAAATAAAATACAAAGTAACGAAAGGGAACAGCAAAAACGAAGTATAAGAAAAACAGAAAGAAGAGGGCGGAGAAGATCAAACTGGCATGAACGAAGAAGAATGGTTGATATTAGAACATTTAAATACCATAAACCAAGCAATAATAAGAGAAACGAGGGGCAAAATCCCGTTCAATAGGGCAGACCAGGCAGCAATTAGGCAGGCAACGCAAGATCTAACAGCCAAGATGACAAGATTAGTATTTAAAATAGGCAAACAAGAGATGAATAAGCTGAGAGGGCAACACGAAATATGGAAGGGAAGAGCAACCAAACTCATAACAAGACACCAACAAAACACGAACTTCGCAAGCATGTTTCCACCACTACTACAGAACGTTAACATGGAACAGCCACAAAACATCACACGACAGAGGACATACGCAAAATGCTAGAAACAAGATATGAAATGCAACAGAGTGAACCAAGACAGACAAGATGGACCACGCTCACCAGGAAACATGAAATATAGTAAGGCTACAGGAAAACCAATATACATATTACATCGAAAGTATAACAAAATAGTCGGTGAAATAAATTGTGAAACACCAAACAATGTCATAATTTCGAACAATGGCAATCTCCGCCCTAAATGACTTTCAATTGATTGAGTATAAAGAATTACACCATACACCATGATGAAAAATAAAGGAAGTAATGATGATCTCACAACAGAATTCTTAAAAAGTGTGTACCCTAATATAAAAGATCCATTGTTGAACCTTGTGAATAGTTCTTTAGAGACCGGCGAATTTCCATCCATGCTGAAAGTTTCGACTATAATACCAGTCCCAAAAGGTAAAACTCCAATAAAGCCAATGATTTGAGACCTTTCAATACACTATTTACAATAGAGAAATTATTAGAAAGAGTGGTATACATACCATTAATTGAGTTTATCGATAGCAACAATCTTCTATCAGAAAATCAGTCTGGTTTTAGATCCCATCAGAGCTGTGAAACTGCGGTACAAAATATTTTATTCGATTGGAAGACGTGGATGGATGGAAAAAACATGATCGGAGCAGTTTTCCTAGATCTGAGGAGAGCTTTTGAAATAGTTGATAGGCAAAGATTACTTTTGAATCTGAGAAATTATGGCATAACAGGTACAGTTCTCAAATGGTTTAAAAACTACCTCCGTGACAGAAAACAGGTAACTAGGATCAATAACGTCACTCCTTCGGAACTGATAAACAATAAGGGAGTACCGCAAGGTAGTACACTTGGGCCTTTACTCTTCCTCCTATAATATATGACATTGTCAAGGAGACAACCAAATGTAAAATACACCTGTTCGCAGATGACACCCTTATATATTACTGTTCCAGTGATATGGATGATCTGATGAACACTTTGAACTATGAGCTCAGCAAAATAAGCCAGTGGTGTAGCTCTAATACTCTAAAACTCAATAGTGATGAATCAAAATTCCTGAAGTTGGGAAGTAGAGCATTCCACAGTGAAATTGAAAATAAAAACCTGCAGATAAATATTGAAAATAGCAACATCGAAAATATTAGTGTTGTGAAATACCTTGGAGTTTTTATTGACCAGGAATGAACTTTTAAAGCTTATGTACTTCAAGTTATTGAAAAAGTAACATTAAACATCAACTTTATGATACGAGTATCAGGAAACATGTCCAGATGCTCAAAAATAACAATATACAACACGTTAGTACTACCACATTTAACATCAATAATATCCACAGCTAATGAGAATGAGTAAGATCGACTGCAGAAACAGCAAAACAGAGCTGTGAGAAGTATATTGAAGTTACCTAAAGATACACCAATTAGTAGTATGCTTAAAGACTTGAAATGGATGTCCGTAAAATATTATATATATATATATATATATATATATATATATATATATATTACATACCATGATACTGATCTACAAAATGTACAATATATCACCGAATTACCTAGTAAAAAAATTTAACTCAATGAAAACCACCACCAGTACAATACTAGGACTAGATAATATATATATATATATATATATATATATATATATATATATATATATATATATATATATAAATAATATATTTTAAAGGGAAAATGAAATAATTTCATAAAAAAACCATAAAAATAATAATTACTTAATAGTTAGTAGTTCATGAGATATGGTTTTTACATAATTTTTGAGATTCTATTTCCTTTATGAAGCCTCTGTATAATATTGATAGGTAAACATATACAATTACTAAAATTCAATCATTTTCATACATTGTCAAAATGATTACAACCTATAATTGTTCAAAATACAACAAAAAAGTCTATATTCACAAAATCATTCTGAATTAAATGTGATCAACAAAATTATAAGCTTGAAACATACAGTATATGAAATTGTATCTAACTAAGCCAATGGGAGAACAACAAACTTCTTGATGACAATAGCCAATAGGGAACAGTATGGTCAGATGTAAGATTTGAAATTTGGAAAAATAAGAACTGTGAAATGTCAAAGACAATTATCATCAAATATTGTATATAGTTTATAAGAAAGGTAAAATATATTAGTTCATAAGTTTTTTCAAATAACCCCAAAAGAGTGATAATGTGACAAGAAAGTGCGCAAGTTTGAAAATTCAAATAATACGGAAACAGAAATGGTATCCAGGGGAAGAAAAAACAAAGCCAGGAGGAGATTGATTTTTTTTAAAGAAAGAACGCCACGTACAAAATTTGAGGAGAGATTCCTCTCAAGATTTTCACGAATACAAGGTATTTTGTCTATAGAAACTAACCAATTCAACCTCAAGAGAATTTCGACACAAATAAATAGGAGAAAACAAGATTACATTTTATGTACTCCACATAAAACTGTTTCCAAGCTGATTTCTGGGATTTGTATGGTTCCTTTTGTAATGGAGAGTCCTGAGAGCAGTAGATTGAAAAAGGATTTCAGATTCTTGGTGTGTATTGTAACAGCGACAGTTCCAGTCCAGGTATAACTTTTTTAGTGCACATCACAAACTGAATAACCTTACAACATAACTCGTCTATCTGAAGAACTCTATTTTATTTTGGTTTTGAACTATAAAAGACTTTTTCCAACCTCAACAAAAAGTGAGGTTATGTATACTGTATACATCACTGTTTCTCATTATTGTCTATAAAAATCTGTCTGATCATAGTATAAGTTATCTATCGTAGGTCAGGTTATATAAGTTTTTCCTGAATAAAGGAAATAATTGTTTTTCGATACTTTTTGGTTTATTTTCCACAATGATATGATCTGCAATCTTACTTATAAACACTGAATTGAAATTGACATCAAGACCAGGCAGTGGCTCTATTGCCAGGACCGGCTATCTGAGACGAAAGGCGTACCAACTGAGTTTAGTCGTGTTATGAAAGGGTAATAACAATTGGCAGCAACGTGACGAGAAAATAGTGTAACGGGAAAATAATTATATATCAATATATATCAATTGTACCCAAAGCGGGACAAGATAAACAACAATTATTCTTACAATCACATTTTATTACAATATATATATATATATATATTATTATGTAATGATTTTAAAAAAATTGGTTTTATATAATAGGATTGCTAATAGTTTTAATGCTATTCTTTGCGAGCCAAATTGATATGATATAGATAGATATTTTCGCCCTGTATATGTATTGTATGCTGTAATAATAATTGCTAGCAAACGTCACTGTTCTCTCGTTACGCTGCTGCCAATTGTTATCACTTTTCTCACCACGGCTAAGCAACAGTTGGTACGCCTCTTACCTCAGATAGCCGGTTCAGGCAAAAGAGCCACTAGCCACTGCTGTCTAATTTCAGCTTATTCAATGGTCATTGTTATGATTGTTGATTATTGTAAGAAAACAAACAACAAAGTATCAAAAGCAATTATTTCTTTATTCAGGAAGACTTATTTACTGGCCTACGAGAAATAACTTATACTAATGTGAATCTACAAATATTCACGGATAATCATTAGAATCAAATCATGGATAGATAGACAGAACCTCACTTTTTCCTTGAGAGTGAATTTTTCTATTATAGTTCAAAATAAAGTGAAATAAAGTTCTTCAGATGTGAGATACGTTATTTGTGAAATTGTTGAGGACCGGATGTGCACTATTAAAGTTTTTATACCTGGCTGGAAATGTCGGTGTTCAAGATATGCCCTGAAATTGGATCCCTTCTCACTACAAGCGCTATCAGGAACTCCAATACCATAAATCAGAAACCATACATATGCAGAAATCAGCTTTGGACACTTGGATATGTTGTATAATTAAGGTAATATTGGTTTTGTTCTTCAAATGTTGGAATTATTTCATTTTTCTTTCTCTCAAAAATGTTGCGTGGCATTCCCTTGTAAATTTATTTTCGATCTCTCCTGGCTTTGTTTGTTGCTCCCTTGGATACCAATTTTCCTTCTTCTTTTTCATTTGAATGTTTGAATTCGCGCACCAAATTGTCACATTTCACTGTTTGGGTTCATCTTATATAATTTATATATACAACTATTTTCCCATTCTTATTACTATGTACAAATTTCCATAATCATTGCTTATGACATCACCCCGTTGTTATTCTCTCACAATTTCCAATTTTCCATATGACCATCTATTCCCTGATGGGCTATTGTCATCAAGAAGTTTGCTGTTCTACCATTGGTTACTTTAGTTATCTACAATTTCATATACTGTATGTTTCAAATTTATAAATGTGTTGATCACTTTTTATTCATGAAAATTTTGTAAATCTAGACTTTTTGTCGTCTTTTTACTAATTATGGGTTATAATCATTATGACAGTGTATGAAATTGATTTTTTTGGCTTACAAATAAATAAATTCCAAAATTATGTAAAACAATCTTAAACTAATAACTATTAGTTATTATTTTTTTTTTTTTTTTTTTTTAAAAAATAGGACTCAAAAAATAATATATATATATATATATATATATATATATATATATATTGTTATGTTATGTTATGCCAGTTGTAAATTTTAAAAGAATAAAAAACCACAAAAAGAATAAATAATAAATAATTACTAATTTCAAGAGTTTGTTTGTGAATAACTTTTGAAACACTATGTATATTGTGAGCCTAGGTATGATATGGATAGATAGTAATGTCAAAGTACTATGAAACAAACAATTTCATACACTGTCAAAATTATTATAACCCATATTTGCTCAAAAGACAACAAAAAAGTCCAAATGTACAAAATTGTCATGAATAAAAAGTAATCAACACATTTCTAAATTTGAAACATACAGTATATGAAATTGTAGCTAACTAATAGTAGCCAATGAGAGAATGGCAAACGTCTTCATGAAAACAGCCAATCAGGGAATAGATGGTCAGGTGTAAAATTGAAATTGTGAGGAAATAGCGATGAGATGGTATCAGAAGCAATTATTATTAGAATTTGTAAATAGTAATAAGTATGGAAAAATAGCTCGATGTATAAATTGAGTAAGATAAATATAAACAGTAAAAAGTGACAAATTTAGTGTGCGAATTTGAAAATTCAAATTAAAAACAAGGAGGAAGATAGGTATCTACGCGACAGAAAAACAAAGCTTTTGGAGATCGAATTTTTTTTCCAAGCAGACAGCACGCACAAAATTCATTAAGAAGAAAATGGAATAATTCCATCATTTTGGGAAACAAAAACAAACATTACCTTAATGATATAATATAACCACGAATCCTGATGCTGATTTCCACATATATATCGTTCCTGATACTGGTACTGCAGTCCTGACAGCGAATGGAAAGAGGAGACATCCTGTTTTATGGTATAGTTTTGAACAACAACAGTTCCAACCAGGTATAAAAACTTTCATAGTGTATTTCCGGTCCAGAACTATTTCACTAATAACCAATTGCACATTTGAAGAACGTTATTTCACTTTATTCTGAACAATAACAGAAAACTAGACAGTCACGTAAAAAGTGAGGTTCTGTTTATCTATCCATGATTGAAATTTTATGATTGTCCGTGAATTTTTTGTATATTCCCATCAGTATAAGTTATTTCTCGTAGGCCAGGTAGTTTTAAGTCTTCCTGAATAAAGGAGATAATTGTTTTTGATATTTGGTTGTTTATTATCTCACAATGATCAACTAACATGACAAAGATCATTCAATAAACTGAAGTTAGTCACATATGGCAGTGGCTGAATTGCTTTGAACCGACAATCTGAGACAGGGGCGTGCCAACTGAGTTTAGCTGAGGTGAGAAAAGGAATAACAATTGTCAGCTACGTGACGAGAGAACAGTGACGTTCGTTGGCAATTATTATTACCACATACAAATTATTATACAGGGCATAAATAACTATTTGTATCATTATCAATTTGGCTCAAAAAGAATACCAAAAATAATTAGCTATCAATATACAAAAAACAATTCAAATACTTTTCAATTCATCAAACCATAACAATTGACAACCACAAAACGAGGGGCGAAATAAAAACAATATATA
This sequence comes from Gonioctena quinquepunctata, assembly GCA_018342105.1. Lineage (NCBI taxonomy): Eukaryota > Metazoa > Arthropoda > Insecta > Coleoptera > Chrysomelidae > Gonioctena > Gonioctena quinquepunctata. The sequence continues at coordinate 95,840 of JAFIRS010002270.1, read as the reverse complement.
TTTCCAAATTTTATCATAACATTACAAGTAGCACCCAACGCGGTGCAAAAAGTATACTTATAAGAATAATATTTATATTTTTCAAATTCAAAATATTACAACAATATATATATATATATATATATATATATATATATATATATATATATATATATATATATATATATATATATATATATATGGAGTCAAAAGTAAAAAGCACTGAAAAATCCATATATCATGCAGGAATGTTAGCCTTTAACAGCCTAGAGAGCACCCTCAATGAATGTACTCCGCTAGGTTTATTCAAAAAGAAATTGAAAGACCACTTCCTCGGGGATTGACTTGAACCTGTTCAATTCATTTAATTCAATTTATTTTCTTGAAAATGTGTTATTTTTCTTAACGAAAAACCTATATATTAATACCCACGGTTTTGAAAGTGTCTATCAAATCTTAATGTTTCACTTTATATTTTAAGAGTGTCTTGACAAATTTGTTTATATGTTTATACCTCTACAATTTATATATTTTTTATATATTTATATTTTTTGCTATTGTGACGGTATTTATACACATTAGTGTTTCTTTCTATATCTCTATATTTTTTATACTTATGTATTCATATTTTTTTGATATCAAGACAGTGTTTATACACACTTCTGTACTATTAGCATTTGCTTAATGGAGGATATATATATATAAAGGAAATGGCATCCGGTGATAATTATGAATCGACAGGACGCCGTTTACGGTTGATAATTATTCACACTGGTGATAAGAATGCGTCGGTGATGATTAATTGTTGTAATTCGAGCCAGTCAACAGGAAACGGCATCCGGTGATGATTATGAATCTACAGGAAGTCGTTTCCGCTTGCTGATGATAAGAAAGTGATTATTGTTCTAAGTCAGACAAATGAAATAATATCAATGACATCATAGTTTTGACTGTAAATTTTCAAACTGTTTTTTCTACTAGGATGAATGGATGTGGCCCAAAAGTTAGGTTATGATACGATCCGAAGGAAACCGATCATGATCTGAAAGTGAGGTTATGTCAAGAAAACGCATTTTGATTTTAACATTTATTCGAATCATTTAAATCGTGATTCATAAATATTTTTTCGATGCATTTCATCCATCATAGGTGTGATTATGTTCTTGGATTATTCAATGCGCCTCTTCAAGCGACATCGATCAATGGCTAAATACTCCCAGAATTTTCTTCGTGATTTGTTGTAGGCGAACATGTGATGGATGTCGTTTTCCTCTCGGAATCTGACTTTTTTCATTGTAGCTTTTTCAACTTGTATAGATATTTGATGCATAATTTGGAAATTTGCACTGGTGACACACTTGTAATGAAGTAAATCAATCCAGCCAAAGTTTTCCAAGCACAGAGTGGTGTGGTGAGGATGGACGCTCTTTCCCAATTCGAATCACCGAGAGTTCGATCGTGAAAAACAAGTCTCAACTTTGACTTTTCCGATATTTCAGCACTCCTCCATTGACTTGGGATGGAATCATTTTCATCCAGTTTGAAGGCCATGTTTCGTTTCTATACCCAGTGGAATTAACGAAAGTAATGAAAATTTCCTTCACATCATATGGAGAATTGATATACAGAGTATTTTAAATAACAGCTGTCAATATAATGTAACTTGATCTTAGCAGTGCCATGATCAGAAGAGAACTGAATGAAATCAATGCAACTCTTGAATAAAATGCACCCTCATACAATATTTATTTTATTTTAAAGGTAAGTTAGAATTCCATGTGGAAGTATACTGTTGAAATGACATCTTTTTATAGAGTTTCCCATGCAGCCATCACGCCCACAGTCTCTGAGTCACCCATTCCCATATTGCGAAACAATGTATCAAACTGCAGCGAATATTCTTGCCCTTGTGATTCATGCAGAGCGATCCTCCATTCGGAAAAACTGGTGGTGGGGGGTTGTTTTGACATTTCTCGATATTAATTAGGTGTGGCGGCACAGTACGCATGCACCAAGTAGAATAATTCTGCAGAATATCTACTTTTTGATGTCCTTCCACATAAATAATATTGATATCTTCGAGCAGTTTCCAGATGTCATCAAACCATGGATGTTCTGCTCCTCACATCTGACTTGATTCTTATCGACTGTGGAAAGCGAGTCAAATGATTCGTTTTCTTTCCATCACAAATAGTTATTTCTTTGGGGTAAACTCACATCGAAGTGAAACCTTGACTATCCACTACAACGATCTTCATCTTTCAGAGTCTCTCATACAACTAAGATAAATGTCGGACAATTTCACTCAGTGGCAACTGTTCTATTACGCAGTCGTGAATGATGATGCAATAGGCTCGTGTGTTGGCGAAAAGTCCATTTTTATTTTCGTTATCGAGTTTCACATCCACTGTAGATGACTTTAGAAATTCCGATCTACTCGAGCAGTCTATGACGAATACAGCTCGATTTTTGAATGTAGTTATCGAGTAGAGGTTGCTTTTTCACCACGTCATGTAACTGGGACAGAAGTCACTGTAGGCAGTGTGAGTTCTACGAATATTTGTTTCTAAAATTCAATCGCATGCGTTCATGCGGATATATGTCGCTATTTAAAGTCAATCTCATGTCAATCAAATCGATATTATCGAAGTATGTGGGATCTCTCCTTGCATTATCCACACGACTCGTTTGGAATACTGTTATGATGTATCGAGGGCTGTCCACAGCCGAACAAGTTTTGACCGCTCAAATTTATTTGGTTGATCCTTCTGTTGATGCTGTAAGTTCGTGCAACTCCCATTTTCTATATGGAAGCATCATAGGTATATCTGACTTGATAGATTACAATAAATTCAAACGAATTTCATCATTAGGAAAAATATGCTTCACCTTCAATTCAATTTTATTGATTTTCAATCCGGCTTTCGTCTGTTCAGCTGCATTCGCAGCATCTTGTATCAGCATGTAGTTGTTGTCATTACGGGATCTGACCAGAGATTGCTTTCCACACGTAGCAAGTGTATAGTCATTGAAAATGCCCAAAAGATGTTTTAGCGGCACGTGAAAAGTGAATAATCCATCACCATCGTTTCGTAGGGATCCCTTAGGGTAGTTCCATCCGGCGGTGCAAAGATGACTTGTATCGTCTGAGCGTACTCACCACCCCGAGATTTCGCCCCGAATCCAATTCTTTGTCATTGAGATCGTACGAAAAAGAGTCGAAAAATACTGCTGGTGCATTATTCGCAGAAGAGACTGTTCCACCTCCGGCAGTTTTCGTCAAAGTCCATTTGATGGTAATGACAGCATCATACATGAATAACCATGCTTTACTCTGCTGAATGGATATTTCGATATTATTTCCGAATGATTTCACATACGGATAATGGGTGCGAGTTTCCGAACGTTGAATGGATTAATCGAAATTTGTACATCTGTACACGTCGAATACACCTTTTGGCAGCGACATGATAACCCAATGATTCGAGAAATCATTTACTCGCAGGAGAGAGCACAAGTGTTCGGTGAGATGATCTCTCTACTACTGAACTCACAGCCGGATTGTCGTCTTTATAATCGAATGTCAGACCCATCTCAGAGTTTTTTCAATACTAATCTGATGATATTCAGTTCACCTCGGAAATTCACAGGATTGAAGTCTTGATCTAGTATGTTCACGGCAATGTTCCCAATGTCATCTTTGACAGTTAGAGGTAGGTAAATCATATTCAGTGGCACCTCGTCAATGGCGTATCCAGGGTTATCTCTAGGTGCGAAATCGTATATTGTGTGAGGAGGTCGACCGTTGAAGTGAGCTCCGGCTGTTATGTTGCAATCCAGGAGAATCGTTCGGACTTTGACAGTTTTGACTGGGAGATCGGATTCATAAATTATTCCAGGCTCAAAAAATCTCAGGGAGAAACGCATTAATTGTCCAATACAGTCTTCGGCTTGAAAATCTATTGCGTGTGTTTTGCTGTATATTTCACACTGTAGAGTATTGGGATTCGCTTTCAGTGAAAACTCTATATCGTCCTTCTTCTCCACAGATTTTTTCTTGATGTCTCTTGGTTTATCGATATATTTTGAGAGGAATGAAGCAATGTCTATCTCATAGGATCCGGTGGGGATGCTGATTATCTCTCTATCTGTTTGTCAGCGTTCTTGAAATAATAGAATTTCCTTTTGTCTTCATCTACATTCGGTATACATTTGTACGAGTGAAATCCGATCAAATCCAAGCCGTAGACAGATTCAGGGTCCAATGAAATTGGATTGATGAAATCACTGGAGGCCGAAGCAGTATACATTGTCAGTGTGACTATCTAAGAGATGACTGAGATATTCATCGATTGTGTCCGGTGTTAAAGAGAAATTCCAAACACAAATGACCGCAATTGTATTGATTAAAGTTCTGGTAACGTTCGTGTTATAGAATATTTCAACATTTCCCAGGTATTGAACCAATTCCACAGATGGTTTCGAATTTCCAAAACTATCAAAATATTCCACTTTGTTTGTTGTGACGATGATCTTCTTCGAGTTTCTTCGTAGCATTTTTAGAATCGATGACTGTCTTGGCAACGGCACTCGCTCCACCAGCCAACGAACCCAGTGGCTGGTGTTATTAACAAGTACGGTCATGCATACTCGTCTGTCGGTGTTGCGGTAAGGTGTGTGACGTACATTCGATTTTCAGCTATACTGTCGATGGAAATATCGATGCTAATAACCTGAAAATAACATACCAAAGAGAAAGTGCACGTGGTTAAGATATCCACAGACCGGCACGACGAACATTCAAACGACGTCGCATCATAATCAAAGGACTTGATGACCTGTGGCAAATGGACCTCGCTGATTTTCAAAAATATGCCACTCTAACTGAAAACCATAAGTTTATTTTGATTGTTATCGATACTTTTTCCAAATATGTATGGACAAAGCCACTTATTCATTTATTCAAACTGTTCTACAGAAAAAGATTTCCAATACAGAACAGGAATTGAGTAGAAAAAAAAAGTACAATAATACTAACATTAGTAGAAACTTAAGACTAATGCGCAATTTGCACGAAAGACTAACAATATAAGAAAGCTTGAGTCTAATACAGGAATGTTACTGCTGAAAGTAAAAGTTCTTAATTTGTCTCACACTGCAATAGAATATCAAGTTGATCACTTACTAAATTATAGTTGCTACACATAGCATGAACAGGGGAGTTCTTATAAATATTTGCTCGTGGCGTGGTAGTGTAGAATGAGTCGGTTGTCTAAGTCAAAAACCCAAGGAACTAGCCGTGGCAGGATTTTTTTCCACCGATCGAAGTAATGGAATGAAGTGTTTTTACTGCGGTCTCGAAGTTGAAGATTGGATGCCTGGTGAAGAAACAATGACTTTGCATCAATTTCTCGATAATGAATGTGAATTTTGGAAACTCAAGAATCTCGAAAAAAATTCAACTGTCATCACCGCTGAACTCTATCTTGTAAAATTTGTCTGGAAAATGAAATGAGTGTAGTGTTCATGCCATGTAGACATTTAGTTCGCTGTATCAATTGTTCAGTAACATGTGATAATTGTCCAATTTGTAGGACATCAGTTTCATCTTTTTGAAAAATTTTTGTAACATAAGGGCAGTTTCCAAAAATTTTGACCCTGCTTCATATGTTGACGTTGGTTCATGAAATAAAGAAACAGTTACATCACAAGTTTTTCATTCCATACATTTTCAGAAGTATTTACATTTTCAAAAGTTTCCATTCATAAAATATAAAAATACAGACAGACAGTAATTGATAACTCATTCATGTACGTCATTCATCGATAACGCTCTAATGGCCCCAAGGAAGGGTGGTATGTCATCCGGAGAGGAGTACACGTTTGTTATCAAACGGACTCAAAGCAATTTTCAGCTGTTCAATAGAATACACGTTATGGGCTTTGGATAAAATGACTCTTTGAGATTCAGTTTTCTGTTTTCGTTCATTCAAACAGGTCAAATAGTCTTAAAAAGTGTTTTTTTGTTTCATTACCTAAAATTTAACCCACATTGCTATTCTTATGCATTTTTTCCTTTCATGTGAATTTGCAGATAGACTATCAACATCAATGAGAAAACAATACATTTTCGATCTCAAACCCAAAAATTCCGTCATTTATGACCATTATTCACATCCTTCATTGAACCCACTACTTTCTCGTTCATCAAAGGAATGTTAAATCTATTATCTTGGGAAAAATCACTTGTATCAAACTTTTGACAATTTTCTTTGATCGTCTCATAAACGTCATTACAAATAAGTTCATAAATGAGACTATCAGTATCGGTATTAGGAAGTTTACAGTTTTCAATGCTGAATTTTGGCAACACGTTTTGATAATGAGAATCATATATAACAGTTTTTGATAGATCCAAAATGACCATGCCAACGTATAATGGTTTATCGAAAATAACCTCTTCCTTTTTCATTCCAATAGCCATCAAATCATCTTCAATAGAAGTTCCATCTGCAAAATCCGAACTTGGAATCAAATTTTTTGCTCCGTACTACCCCTCGCCTTCTAACTGATTTTATGAGTCTATGGTTCCTTTTGTTTTCCATAGCTTTGCTGAAAACAGCGTTGTTCATGTGTTCAATTTTTTTTTAATCATTTTTTGCTTCCTTTTGATAATTGGTATTGAGATCGATATAGGGTTTGTGCCACGCGGTTTGTCTGAATTTCAAAATACGATTAATTTTCTTCAATGTGAGACCATTTGCCAAATACTGTCCGAGATTTCGATAATGCAAACATATTTTTGTTTACCATAAAAGGTGGTCATCGATTTAGGTAACTTTGATTTCGGAGGTATATTGTGTTCAGGTGTAGTGGTAAGTCACGATGCGTATCATGTAGATGTTTGGGATATGATAAATCTACTTCTAAATATAACCTTCAGATGATTCATCAGAAATTTGAGAAACATCAAATTTTTCAAATTTTCCACCCACTGAAATGCCTCTTTAGGAAGATATTGACACATTGAATGACTATACAGATTGTTCACGTCATAATACATGGCTATTTGGAAATTTACTCGGGATTGTATGTTGACATATATTTATTATTCGCTTTCGAGTAGCGATTGCATGCTTGTGAAACTCCACCGCCTATGCCTTTTTCTATAAAAATCAACATGTCAACGTTTTGTATCCGGGTAAAATGAAATTATGTGCGGGATCAAGACCATATGCTGTGTGACTTTTTGTTCGAAAATTCTCAAAAACATCAGCTAAAAGCATAATATCCGTTTTCATGTAAATATCACTGTATTCTCCCAACGTTGCCAAATCGAATTATTACCACACCCTTTATATAAATATATATATATATATATATATATATATATATATATATATATTATATATATATATATATATATTATATATATATATTATATATATATATTGTTATGTTAGGAAGGACCAGTAATATATTTTGAAGATAAAAAGAAATAATTTCATGAATAAACCACAAAAATAATAAATACTTGATAGTTAGTAGTTCATGAGAAATTGTTTTAAATTTTTTTGAGATTCTATTTCCTTCATGAAGCCTCTGTATAACATTGATAGGTAAATATATGCAAATACCATAATGCAATCATTTTCTTGCATTTTCAAAAATGATTACAACCTATAATTGTTAAAATATAACAAAAAGTCTAGATTTACAAAATTATTCTGGATTAAATGTGATCAACAAAATTATAAGGTTGAAACATACAGTATATGAAATTTATCTAACTAAAAATGCCAAGGGAAAAACTTTTTGACAATAGCCAATCAGGGAACAGAGATGGTGAGATAAAAGATTTGAAATTGTGGAAAAGTAGGAACTGAGAAACGTCAAAGATAATTATGCTCAAATATTGTATTTAGTTTATAAGAATAAAATATGTTAGTTGATAAGTTTTCTCAAATAACACAAATTAATGAAAGTGCGACAAGGAAGTGCGCGAGTTTAAAAATTCAAATAAAATGACAAAACAGGAATGGTATCCAGGTGAAAAAAAAACAAAGCGAGAGGAGATTGAAAAAAAAATTTGAAGAGAAGCCACGAAAAGAAATTTGAAAGAAAGAAATTTAGAATTTTCATCAATGAGAAGGTAGTTTTTCAACAATGAAAAAAAACCATCACAACCTCTGAATAATCTCGACACAAAATAAACAAGGATAAAAGAAGATTACCTTTTTGGTTCTCCACATAAAAACTTGTCCGAGCTGATTTCGTGGATTTTGGATGGTTCCTTTTGAAATGGTGAGTTCCTGAGAGGAGTGGATGAAACAGGAATTCAGATTATGCCAGGTATTGCACCAGCGACATTCCAGTTCCAGGTATAAACTCTTTTAGTGCATATCACAAACTGAATTACTTCACAAAATAACTCGTATATCTGAAGATTTCTATAATTTGGTATTGAACTAACTATAAAAGATTCTTCCAACTCAAAAAGAAAAAGTGAGGTTATATTTACATATCCATCACTGTTTTCCATTATTTCATGAAAATTAGTCGATTGCTCATAGTTATAAGTTATCTATCGTAGGCCAGGTTAATAAATATAAGTTTTTCTGAATGAAGGGAATAATTGTTTTTAATAATTTCTAGTTTATTTTCCACAATTATATGCAATATCTTACTTATGAACACTGAACTGAAATAGTTCGAGTGACATCAAGACAGGCAGTGGCTCTATTGCCAGTACCGACTCCTGAGGCGAAGGCGTACCAACTGAGATTAGTCGTGGTAAGAAAAGTAATAATAATTGGCAACAACGTGGCGAGAAAACAGTAACGTTAGCTGGCAATTATTATTTCATAACAATTAGCTATTATCATTCACAATTCCCATCGCGGAGCTGAATTGCCTATATAAGAATCAGAAGTATATCAAAATCGAAATCAAAATATTTATACAGGGAGAAAATATTTGTGAGGCAATTACAATAACGCGGGGAAAAATTAACAACAATTATTATTCAAAAGCAATTATTAATTCATAACAATTTGGCGCCCAACGTGGGGCAAATATTGGTGAATGAAAAAAAGGATAAATATTGATGAATAAAAAATGGATTTGAGAGATGGTAAGAAAGTTGGTTCGGAAGAAGGTGCAGAAGGTAGAGAGAGAGGCGATCAGGAACAAGGAGAGAGTAGTAATGTGAGAGGGAGAGAAATAAAAAGTGAAAGTACAGGAATAGAGAGTCAGCTTCAGAAAATGATGGAGTTCATGGTAGAAGGAATAAAAGAAAATTCAGCAGGTATAAAAGATGAAATGAAAGATTTGAAAGAAAATTCAGCAAGTATAAAAAATGAAATAAAAGATTTGAAAGTAAACTCAGTAAGAATGGAAGAGAAAATGGATGAAAATTCAACAAGAATGGAAAAGAAAATGAATGAAAATATGGCAAGTATGGAAAATGAAATAAAAGAAAACTCAGAAAAAACAGAGAAAATGAATGAAAATATGGAAAGTATGAAAAATGAAATGAAAGAGCAAATAGAAAGAATGAATGGAAAAAAATGGGAAATATGAAGAATGAAATGAAAGAAAGTTTAAAAAAAAAAAATTGAAAGAAAACACAGCAAGTATGGAAGAGAGATTAAGAGAAAATGTGAAAGAAGATATAAAAGAATGAAAAAAATATGGAAAGAATGGAAAACAAAATACAAACTGGATCTCAACAAAGGAAAAAGGAATTGTTGGAAATGCACAAACAATTAGAAACAAAAATAGAACAACAAAATGAGGAATTTTATGTGGCAATAACAAAGAAGATCCACTATAAATAATCATGTAGAAAGGCAGGATGAAAAAATAAAAGACATGAAATTAGATAGGAATAGTAAACAAGAAAGAGTTAAAAATGAAATAAGTACACTTGATAAAAAAGTAGAAGAAAAGATGAAATTATTAGAATTAAGAAGAATACACGATAATTTAGAGAGTACAATCATTGATAATTGTCATGGAATACAAATAAATAATAAATTTGAGGGCAACATAAAAAAATCACATCCCAAAAAAAAAATAGAAATAAATATTGATAATTATTGATTAAAAAAAATAAATTATATATAAGGAAAAAAGGAAAATTTGACGAAAGAAGAAGTATGAATTACAATAATTATGCAATCCAAATGTTTCCAATAGCACAGTACTCAGATCCGGTTATGAGAGAGGAAGAAATAGTGGGTAACATCAGTGGGCATTTTAAACAAAAATATTTGAAGTTATAAACATGCATGAGATTAAAACTATGGAGATACTTAGTAAATACTTATTGAGATTAGAGAGGACCTTATCTTATAGAAGTTGGAATAACAATAAAACAAAGGAATTCACAATATAACAGTTATGATTATCAAAGAAGCAATCAATATAATAATAGAAATATAAACAATCAGAATAATAGGTTTATGAACAAAAAAAAAAGATATTTTAATAATTATTATTATGATAAAATAGGAATAACAATAGACAAAATAATCAAAATCAAGGCTATCAGAGAAATCAAAATTTCAGTGACAATAATAATAACAATTATAGCAATAATAGAAATAATTACAATAGCAATAATCAGAATTATCCTCAACAATATCAAGGACAAAGGACTTATTATAACAGACAACCACAAAATAATTCTGGTATAAATAACAATCAAACAAATGATAATACAAGACGTGTATATTTAAATAGGAGATGCCAAAGTGCTGAAAATTTGCATGAAAGGGAGGGACAAGTATCATCAAATGGGGAAAACAATCAAATAAATGTTCCCACAGCTAGCCAGATAGAACAAAATTTTTGCTAGGAAAACCATATTTTAGGCTGGAAAACACAAATTACCAACACCCTATTGAATGTATAATGAATGATGAAAATATGGAAAACGAACAATATATAGGATTAATAATTTTAAAAGGAAAGATAGGAAATAAAATAATAAAAATATTAATTGACACAGGTTCTGAAGCAAAAAAATTTAATTTCATGAAGGTTAAAAATATTTTAGTAAAGATGCCAAAAACAAATTTAGTTGGTATAAATGGTAAAAAACTAGCGGAATCAAATCAATATGTAAATTTAAAATTGGAGATTGACGATAAGAATATTGAATTGCAACTATTAGTAGTTGAAGATATGGAGTTTGATGTAATTATAGGTACTGATCAACAGAAAGTAAAAGCCAAGACTGACTATTATAAAAAAAATTGGAAATGGATAGAAAATTTTTGAATTTTTTGAAGAAAAAACTGAGATAGGTGAAAATAAAAAAATGTGTATGAATGGGAGACATGAAAGTATTATGATGATGATAAAGATGAAATAATGAAATGAAATATAAATGTAATGATAAATATAAAGGGTATATTGATGAATTATTAAATAAATATAATAAGTTATTATGTATGAATCAAGAGTTGCAAAAGAGTATGTACACAAAATAGAAGTAAAAGAAACAGAAAAGTTCAAATCAAAAAACTATCCAATTCCTTATAAGTACAGAGAACAAGTTAAAGAAGAATTAGAGAAAATGGTAAAACAAGGTATAATAGAAAGAAGTAACAGTTATACATCAACCCTATCGTAGTAGTTGTAAAAAAGAATGGTGAGCTTAGATTCTAGAGAACTGAATTAAATAACAATTCCACAATATGAATTCTTTTAAATATAGAAGGTATTTTTGGTAAAATAACAAATGCAAAAATATTTTCCAAAATAGATTTGAAACACATGTTTTGGTTAATACCACTGCATGAAAATTCTAGAAATTATACTGGTTTTTGTATAGAAGGTGTTGTATATGGTTTACAATCGGCTTGTCCAGCATTAGAACGAGTATTACATGAAATACTTGACAAATATGAAAATTTCGCTTTATATTACATTGATGACATCTTATTATATTCTGAAAATGAAACAATGCATAGAGAACATTTGAAAAAAATATTTCACATACTAGATGAAGCAGGGCTTAAAATAAATATAGAAAAATGTGAATTTTTCCAGCATGAAATTAGTTATCTAGGTTACAAAATAAATGAAAAAGGTGTAGAAATGGATCCTGAAAGAATTAAAACCATTAGAGAGTATGTCAGGCCACATAATTTAAGAACTTTAAAGGATTTTTAGGAATATTGAACTATTTAAAAAAAATAATCCCAGACCTAAGTAATAAAGAATTACCATTAATATCACTTTAAAAAAAAATGTTATGTCGAAATGGGGAGACGAACAGGAAAAAGCATTTTCCGAATTAAAGGATATATTTATTCAAAATTTAAAAATATTTCATCCAAACTATGATGAACCTTTTGTATTGAGAACTGATGCATATATGTTAAGATTTGCAGGAGTTTTGTTACAAGTACAAAATGGAAAAGAAATTCCAATATCTTTTGTTTCTAGAATTACTAAAAAACATGAACGAAATTATACTGCCACGGAATTAGAACTGACAAGTGTTATATTTTGTATCACTAAATTAAGATTTTATTTACTGGTAGCAAAATTCTATATTGAAACTGATCATGGAGCACTTATGTCAATTGTAAATTGCAAATATGCAAGTGATAGGGTACATAGATGGGCATTATTACTGCAATAATATAAATTTGAAACTAGGCATATACCAGGAAAACAAAAGTTCATCACAGACACTTTAACGAGAATGGAGATGGGAAAAACACATACTCCTAGACAGGTAGAAAAAGGGATAAATGTTTTTAAAAATAATATAGGTTTGTTTTCTGACATTCAAATTAGGCAAGATCAGTATTCATTAACAAATAAATAAAAAAGAGGAACAATAAACAAAAATGATATAACAATAAAAATAGTGAATGGTGAAGAACTACACGTTATCACAAAGGAATTGGCAGAACAGATGATTACATATATACATCAGAAATACATACATATAGGGATTGGGAAAGTTTGGTTAATATTAAGATAAAATTATATAAGTTTACAAGATTTGGAATTAACTAAAAAAATCATAGCCATATGTCAAGTTTGTCAATTAAGTAAACATAAAAATAAAATTAATAAAAATGAAACAAAAAGTTTTATTACAACAAAACCTTTACAAATAATATCAATAGATTTTGTTAGTAATTTAATACCAACGTACAACAATAATAAACATATATTTGTAATAGTGGATCATTTTTCAAAATTTATCAAAATAAATTCTACAAAAAGACTAATTTCAAAACTGTTGAAAATCTTTCAACAAAATTCAAGTAGAAATAGGAAAACCTAAACAAATTATTTTAGATAATGCTACATACTTTACTAATGAACAAATGAAAAATTTCTCACAGAGTGTGGGAATACAATTAATTTTTACTAGTATTAGACATCCATCATCAAACCCAACAGAAAGATATATACAGGAGGTAATCAAATATTTGCAAAATCATAAAACATGGGATGAAAAATTAGAGATAATAGAAAAATATTTCAATGAAGTACCTAGCACTATTACGAAAGAATGTCCTATATACATTATGACAGGAAGAATGCCTGAAAGAGAATGGACTATGAATGAAAGAAATATGCAAGAAATAATATATAAAATAAATATAAGAATTAAAAGAAATGCTGATAAATATATAAAAAAGGAAAATAAAAGAGGAACTAAAAGGACAAAATTTAAGAAGGGAGAATTAGTCATTATAAAAGCATTAAGAATACCAAATAAAAGACTAGGTATTTGTGCAAAACTTCTAATGCCATTTGAAGGACCCTATGAGGTTGATAATGAGAATGCTATGAATAGCTATAGGTTAATACATCCTCAGACAAGGCAATTGAGAGGAATATTCAATATTGAAAATGTTTACAAATATAAAACATAAATATAGAATATTTTTATAAATATCAATTTTAAAGTGAAAAAAAAATATGTTCTGTAAATAATAGTTATCGTTGAAGAACTTGTTTTTCTTGAACTGGTGGGGAATCCAGCATAGGTAGTTTCCTGAAATTAGAAAAATATTAAAATTTAATGAAGAAATTGATATTCAAGATTTTTAACTAGTAGAAAAATATTGAATATAAATTTAGGAATGTTGTTATGTTGGGAAGGACCAGAATATATTTTAAAATGAAAAAATATCAATTAAATAAAAAAATAAATACTTAATAGTTATTAGTTCATGAGAAATTGTTTCACATTTTTTTGAGATTCTATTTCCTTTATGAAGCCTCTGTATTGATAGGTAAATATATGCAAATACCATAATGCAATCATTTTCTTGCATTTTCAAAAATGATTACAACCTATAATTGTTCAAAATATAACAAAAAGTCTAGATTTACAAAATTATTCTGGATTGAATGTGATCAACAAAATTATGAGGTTGAAACATACAGTATATGAAATTGTATCTAACTAAAAATAGCCAATGGGAGAACAAGAAACTTCTTGATGACAATAGCCAATCAGGAAACAGAGATGGTGAGGTAAAAGATTTGAAATTATGGACAAGTAAGAACTGAGAAACGTCAAAGATAATTATGATAAAATATTGTATTTAGTTTATAAGAAATGTAAAATATGTGAGTTGATAAGTTTTCTCAAATAACACTAAATTAATGAAAGTGCGACAAGGAAGTGCGCGAGTTTGAAAATTCAAATAAAATGATAAAACAGGAATGGTATCCAAGTGAAAAGAAAACAAAGCGAGAGAAGATTGAAAAATTTTTTTGAAAAGAAGCCACGAAAAGAAATTTGAAAAAAAAATTTCATTAATGAGAAGGTAGTTTTTCAACAATAAAAAAAAACCAATACAACCTCTGAATAATCTCGACACAAAATAAACAAGGATAAAAGGAGATTACCTTTCTGGTTCTCCACATGAAAACTTGTCCAAGCTGATTTCGTGGATTTTGGATGGTTCCTTTTGAAATAGTGAGTTCCTGAGAGAAGTGGATGAAACAGGAATTCAGATTATGCCAGGTATTGCATCAGCGACATTCCAGTTCCGGGTATAAACTCTTTTAGTGCACATCACAAACTGAATCACTTCACAAAATAACTCGTATATCTGAAGAATTCTATAATTTGGTATTGAACTATAAAAGAATTCTTCCAACTCAAAAATAAAAAGTGAAGTTATATTAACATATCCATCACTGTTTTCCATTATTTCATGAGAATTTGTCAATTGCTCATAGTTATAAGTTATCTATCGTAGGCCAGGTTTATATAAGTTTTCCTGAATAAAGGAAATGATCGTGGTAAGAAAAGTAATAATAATTGGCAACAACGTGGCGAGAAAACAGTAACGTTAGCTGGCAATTATTATTTCATAACAATTAGCTATTATCATATCACAATATAACAATTGGCTTCCCATCGCGGAGCTGAATGCCTATATAAGAATTAGAAGTATATCAAAATCGAAATCAAAATATTTATACAGGGAGAAAATATTTGTGGGGCAATAACAATAACGTGGGGGAAAATTAAAAACAATTATAATTTGAAAGCAACTATTATTTCATAACTATATATATATATATATATATATATATATATATATATATATATATATATATATATATATATATATATATATATATTCATATCTATAATGAATATTTATCTATGGTTTAAATGAGTGGAGTTTGGTATCTCGATATAGTAAGATCGATCTAGTAAGAGTAGACATAAGAAAGTACACACTCAGAAACCGAGGCGCAGCACCAACTTTCGAAATAGGTATTATGCGAGGTCTGCGAATTTGTTTCTTTCCACCTGCTGCTTTCGAATATTTACGTGCCGCTTCCAATGCGATTGTTGTACCATTTATCTGTTTGCCACGAATTGATTACCCCCAGCTTTATGCAATTCATTCCCAACTTTTCGCACAATTCCTGCTTCAAATGACACTTTTTTGATTTTATTTTTCCTAGTTTTCCTCGATTAATTTTTTTGTCTTTCGTTTGATAGTGTTCACATCACAGCCCATACCGAAACGGTTTTTTTCCTTCATTATGATGGTAGCGAGTGGAGCGGCTGCTCTCTCACGAATGCTTGCGTCTTTCGATTTAACCCTATCTCAAGCACTGTATTCAAGGTGTTTGTTCGCTTCATGTCTAGCTTCAATATCGTCGAGATTATCCGAATATTGAAATATTTGAAGTCGTGTGATTTACAGGCCCTATCCAATTGATTGATGCCTGGATCGTTGCGAGCCAATGGTTTCCGTAATTTGGTTCCGGATCCACAATATTGATAGCCTCCAGGTAAAAACAATTCAAACGGTAGCTTATTAATTAACGAATTCACAAATCCTTGACCTTTATTATCGGATGCGCTAATTCGACGTATGTTCCGCACGGTAGTAGACATTTCAATGAAATACTCATTATTAAGTGCCAATCCGCCGTGCAATGCGCATTGTCAAGCAGAAAGAAGAATTTGCGGTAGACAATTTAGATGACAAAATAGGTGGTGAATTGAATGGGATGAATTCATTGCGTCATGGTCCACTACTTCCATCATCGGTTCGAGGACTCATGATTGGTCCATCAAATTGTAGCAAGACAAATGAGATGATATCTCTACTAACGCATCCACAAGGTTGCGTTTTGAAAAAGTGTGTCTCTATTCAAAGTCGTTGAATCAACCGAAATATGAATACTCGCGCAATGTGTTAGCGCCAATAAAAGAATTGGGCTCCTCCATATTCAGTAATAATGCTGACATTGTGCAACCCTCAGGTGCTAAACCAAATTCAGTTTTCATTTTTGATGATGAGATTTGTGAAAAACAGGATATTATCCGATCATATTTCTCTATGGGACGTCATAAAGATGTTGATTGTTTCTACCTAGCACAGACCTATTCAAGAGTTCCCAAACAGCTAGTGCATGACAATACCAACTTCATCGTCATATTCAAGCAAGACGAGATGAATTTACATCATATCTTTTCTGATCACGTCTCGCCCTATGTCACATTCAAATAATTTCAAATGATGTATATGAATTGTTGGGATGATCAGTATGAATTCCTTGTCATCGATAAAGATCGAAAAGTATGTGATGGATGATATCGTGAAGGATTCGATAGTTTCATATATCCTTGATATCTCAATTCGAAAAGACTTAATCATTCATCAAACTCCGTCAAGTTAACTACAATAAATTCGTCATCGAAATAATGAACCTCTTGAGAGATGAATGTGTAGAAGCCAAAATGGATTTGGAACGTCAACTAGTTCAAGCGGCCAGAGCTGTTCGACAAAAATTCAATTCCGTCAAAAGTAGAAATGTGTAAGAAAATGGCCCTTGAAAAACTTTATGATCCTATCACAAAACTACTCGATGCTCTTTTTTCTGCTACTATTGTGAAACCGTCTACATCTTCAACAACTCAACCATAGCTCGATCCATTCCAACCAGTACCCCATTGGAAAAAAAAAACAATATAACAGCAAGTGATGCATCATTTTCAGGTATTGATAATGAAACCATCAAAGATGTGGATGGTGAGAAAATATCTGCAACTACCCTATTTGAAACCCTCTTCATCAATGACGAGTTCGCGAGATTTGGAATCTTCCAGCAATGGTTTGAAGTTAAAACATTTGCTAAATATTAGAAATGAAAATAGTGCATATGATACGAATCATGGTGTGAGGTTAGAACAAATACTAAAAATGGGAAATCTAAAAGTCCGTTTTGATGATGGAAATATTTCCTTTTAGAATTACATCAATACCCTGGTACTTCAAATTTATATAACTTGATATTCCTCAAGAAGCCACCTGGAGCTGGTGATGCAAAAATTCTGAACACTTATATCGAAATATTGGATTTTACGAAAACATTGTCCAAGCAGCATCAAGTGAAAAATGGAATAAGATATTAAAAATCGAAAAAATATCAGGAAGTTATAAAGCCACTATCGAAATAAAAAAATAATTCCAATATACTTATGAATCAAAGTGGCGAAGGAATGATAAGATTGAAGTCACAGAAAGTGTTAACATCAAAACCGAAGAGTTGTGTATACTGGAATGAACCTAAAGAGTTAGTGGATCGTTTGCGATTGTTAATTGCTTCGAAAGCATCCGGTCACACAGGACATGAAAATGAGATTATATCAATAATAGAAGAGCTACGTGAAGAAGGTATTATATATTGATACAACTATATTGAACAATCACTTCATCATTGCAATATCATCAGAGAAGAAGAATGGTTAATAATACCAAACGTCATATTTGGACGAGTTCCAGAGAAGATCAACTGTCGTCAAAGGCAACGGATATTTGTGGCAAATAGGTTTGGCAGAATTTCAACCCTATGCCAAAATTAATGAAGGTTACCGTTACATTTTGGTAGTTATTGATTGTTACTCCAAATATTTGTGGACAAAACAAAAACCGGTGAAGAAATAACTAATGCCATGGAGATGGTATTGAAAGATGCCAATTATTTTTCTAAACATATGCAAAGCGATCAAGGAAAGGAATTTTACAATGACATTTACGTCATTGATGGGAAAAACTGAACATTTTTCGACTTCCAGTACTACGAAGGCATCTATGGCGGAAAGTGTCATTCGAACAATCGACGAATGGAAATCATAAATGGTTGGGAAATCCTTCCAATCATAACACATGGATATAACCATAAAAGACATCGTGCAATTGGTATAAAAACCATCGATGTTAAAACCACTACAAAGAAATAAAACAAAAAATCGAGCCAAAACATCGAGAAATCATTAATTCGTATTAGCAAATATGAAAATGGATTCGAAAAGGGTTATGAAGCCAATTTGACCATGTAATTATTCAAAGTCGTCAAAGTCAACAGCACATATCCACCAACATACACTTTCGAAGACACGGATAAGAATCCCATTCAAGGAGGCTTCTATGAAGCTGAATTGCACAAAACTCAAAATCCTGACGTGTACCTTGTTGATGAGATACTGAAGAGAAAAGGAGAAGAAGTGCTCGTCAGTGGTTAATTTTTTCCAATTCGTGGATCTCAAAGAGTGGTATATTGTAATATTTCTATATATGTAATGTTTTGAAATAGTAAACTACATGCTTCAGAGTTTTTTTTATTTTGATTTCTCTCAAAATATGAAAAAATGAAGTGGGAATACTGCACCAACCATTGCAGTGTTCTGTATGAGCCAACCCTCAAATATATTTGAACATTCCATGACCACTTCAAATGCATTTATTAAAGCTACCAATACATACAGCGTGTTATGTAATAAGTATCCGATATCTCACAGGACGATTCCTCAGTTATTTATAAGGTGAAAAGTTCATATAAGCATGGGTCCGCAAGGCCCTCATTTTTTATATACAAGTGTTAAAGTGTATTTTCATTTTGGTTTTTCGTGAATAATTTCTAGAATAATGTCGATATCTGGACGAAAATTGGTATTTGGGGATTTTTCAATTTGATCTCAGTTTGGCCCTTAATTGTAGGGGGCGCCGCCTACAAGTCTTTGTCTCTTTTGGGAAGTCACAACTTCGTCGTGCATATATGTATCACATTTTCTAGAGGAAAAATTGAATCCTCTATCTTTTTTACGTGAAAAAGTCGCTACAAGCAGCCGTTTTCGAAATATTTTGATTTTAAATAATTGATGCATGTGTTTGTCAAAAAGTGAAACAATTTTAAAAACTTGTTTTTCAATTCAACATAGAATCATTTTAAACTCTAATTTTTCAACAACAATAAACAACGGAATACTAGATATAAATCTAAATCAAAATCATAATGAATGTTCTAAATGTCCACCTCCCGCCTGTATGCACGCATCCAATCTTCTTCTCATTGATTCGCGCACTCTTTGGAAAATTTATGGAGTATTTTGAATCGTTCTACAAGAGTTAATCATTCGATTACCCAATTCTTTTTCATTTTGGATAGGTGTCTGGTGAATTAAGGATTTTAGATGTCCCTACAGGAAAAAAACCAAACTGTTAAGGTCTGGTGATCTAGGGGGCCATGGTTGAGGACCTCCCCGACCTATCCAACGGTTGCCGAAAGTTTGATCTAAAAATTCTCGCGCTTGGATGCTGAAATGTGCTAAACTACATTTCATCTCGTAGTCTAAGCGGCATTTCTTCGTTCAAAATAGGCAAATCTTCTTCAAGAAAATGACGATATCTCTCTCCGATCAATCTTCCCGGAAAAAAGAATGGACCTATGAAATAATCTCCAAGGATTCCTACCCACACGTCAAGAGAGAACTGCTCTTGGAAATGTGATCCCTGTATCGCATGGGGATTCTCCTCTGACCACAAATGATTGTTGTGAAAATTGCCTATTGCGTTGCGTTAGAAATTTGCTGCGTCGGTAAACAGGATTTGATTTTCAATTAAAGGATTTTGAATGAGGCATTGAAGAAACGACAGAAGTTGATCCGTAACGGAAAATCACGAGGGAGTAGTGCCTGAACTCTTTGAATATGGTGGGATATAATAAATTATCAATAAAAAATTTCCATATCAGAACATGTTTAACGTCAGCGCTATTTTTCTGGATCTTGTTTCCGGGTGTTCTCCTACCATATTAAAAACTGCTTCCTAGGTTTCAGGGGTTCTTACCGTTCGATGTGCACCCGACAGATGACTAGCTTTCTCAAAACTTCCTATTTCCCTGAACCGAGCGTGAATTCTTGAGAACGTTTTTGAAGTAGGAGTTGTTCGGTTCGGATAACGCTCCTGATACAAACGTCTAGCCTCATATGCATTTCCGTTAGCAAGTCCGTATGTAAAATGTATGTCAGCATTCTCTGCATTGGTGAAGTTTGCCATTTTTTAACAAATAATCACAATAATGATGGATAAAACTTGTTACGGAACGCTTTTATGGTTGTTATATTCCAAATTATTTCGCGCTAGTGAAGTTAACACTATTAGGCAACCAGGACGCCTGATCCCCGAAAACAGTCGATCATCTGTGCGAGTTGACTGACCCACTTCGGTTTCTAATCTCAATTTGAATACAGTCCACTTTATCATCAAATCACCAAAAGGGCGTTCCCAGATCAAACATTGGTCCTATCGAGCCGAATCATCAAGTCCCTTATGGCCTACCTGTCCTTTTGTTTTATTCCCATTGATTGTTGATTTTATATCTGAAATCGCCTATGTCTGCATACTTCGATCAGAACATTGAGTGTTTGCTCATTTTTCGCCATTTTCGCTTGTTTCCGCTAATTTTGCTCAAATTTCTGATTTAAGAAAAGCAGATATAAACAATTCGAATATTGTTTGACCAGATATCGAAAATATTTCACATCTGTAAAAATATCTGCGTTTGTACTTTTCCGTTGTGGTGAGTATGACCTTCATCACACCTGGGTTTGCGTCTGGAGTTGGACACAGCGACACATAGTTTTTGACACATGCGTAATTCATTTCATTTAAAATCACGATCATTCGCACTTTTCATCGTTTTTCACGGCATTTACCTCGAGAAGAGAAACTGTTTTAGTTATTCGCATTTCTCTTATTGATTGTTCGCAAACTCAGCCTATCGGTAATTAAAAATCCAATTTACCGCAAGAATTAATCTTAGTATTATTCACTCGTTTGCGCTCATAGCGAAAAGTGATAAATCCATACATAGTTTGTTTGAAGTTCGATACGAAGAGATCAATGATATTCGTGAAGATTTTCAAAAGCACCATAATAGTGTATTAGTACTATTTTGAGCATGCCCGATGCCGAAATTGATTCAGAGGATGTCATTGCAAGGTTTTCTTGAAGAATTTTTCGCCATAAAAACATTTTATACTGATTTATTTTAAATGAGTCAACCTCAAAATGCTCCTTTGGGTTTGAATGGTACCGCAATTTCACCGTCTGCATCCGCATCACATATTTGTCTGCCTAAAATAGATTTGGGTAAATTTCCAGGCGATAACAAAGCATTTCCACCTTTTTTGGATTTGTACGATGCATTGGTGCACAATAATTTCTCGCTCAGTAGGTACATAAAATTCTTTTCATGCCTTTTTGCTCACACTGAAAGAAACTTAATTTTTGCAATTTTATTTATTTATTATAATTCTATTGCGAATTGTTTTATTTTTAAAATAGTATGTTTTTTTTCTATATTATCTATAAATGATTTTAAAATATCTACATACAAGTCTTCTGGTGCTCTTCTGCTCATACTGGAAGAAATGTTATCTTTACAATTTTATTCATTATAATCTATGGTATATTGAAATGGTACAACCCACGCACAGGTTCATCCTTCTGTGGGAATTCTATATTTATTTATCGTTAACTGAAATTATTATTATTATACAATTGGTGATCCTTTAAAATTTTCCGAAATAGTTTATTGCTAACATTAAGTGTGTTAGCAATTTGTATTGTACCAATTCATATTGGGAACCTCTTCTTCCAGTGCCACCGTTTTCATTACTCGTGGAAGACCACAATCATTCGTTCGTTTTTGAAAAGTCCCTCTTTAACAGAGACGTTGGTGAAGATGTGCAAAAATTGTGTGATGAGGTATCACGCGCTGAGGATACATCTCTGCATAGAGCCGTCTAGCTTCCAAATAATTTCTATTGGCACACCATACATTAAAGGCAAATCGGCCATTTCAGCGTTAGTGTAATTATTCATATTGAAGATTCAAGAGACACAATTGAACTTTCAACTACCACATATAAATCAAAGCGACTTGACAGCCACCTACTAGATTTTTTCGATTTTAAATCACTACCATTGAAGTCACATGTTGTGCAAACAAAACGTGACAGGCATTTACATTTACAGAAGATCCGTTCATGCACAATATTGTATTTTATTAGGAAACTATTGCTTTTACGGACATAATACAAGAGTTGAAAAAGTTTTACAACAAATAGTTTTTTTTTCAACACCTATTTTTAAATTGGAGAAATTGTGTTTCGTTGAAAAGTTCTGGAAAAAAATGGAATAGGAGTTGCATGTTTCACACCCTTTGAAAGATCAGAACAAAATTAAAAAAATATTCATAGGTAGCTTTTCTATTGGTAGAGCATGCCCACAAAATGCCATTTCTTCAACTCGTCAGCAATTTCAAGAAAAAAATACTATTTTTTTTTCCTCATTTTTGGAAGCATGTAACTTTTCAAGGGAAGGCCTAAGAGCTTTTGTTTACACGAAAGACCCCCTTTAATTTTCGACGAGGAATCATCCCTGGAAACTTTCGGACTTATTTGGTAAAATCCTGTATAGAACTAGATCGAATGCGATTCCAGAAGGAAGAATGAAAATGAATCTGAATTGTTGGCCCAATATTGAACCTTGTTCATAAAAAAAATATATTACAGATTTAGAAATTGAGTAAATGTTCGGTTTTTTCTCTCCAACCTGGAATATTTTATTGGGAAAAAATATTTTTGTAATGTTATGATAAACACTTGGTATTATTTTTCAAAACTTGTCATGTTGATGTATAATTCTTTATTTTAATATTCCAAATGTATATATAATTTCTGGTGTGTAATAGAATTCACAACATTCAGTTGAAGCGGCAAATGCCATCGCTCGGACTGTTTTATTTTCCCAAGTGAAACTGAATATTTGGAAAAAAATATAAAAACTTGTGATATATCATTGTGATCGCATGTACAACTATGTTTTATTTTCTAAATATGATATTTAGAAATTAATACTTGATCAATTAGAGGATGGTGCCCCAAGTTCGCACCACCCTGTGTGTACCAAACCAATATATTGTACAGTCAACACCTACTTCACTCAGAACTCATTTATCACGATGACATCATCATCATCGTCCACAATGATGTCATCCACAACTGGTTGTTGTCGTCGTCTGCGTCTCATCCTAGGGATCCCCATAAGGTTCCAATATGTCTCTCTCACCGTCTGACACACACTCACAATAACCATCGCATACGTGGACGGTCTCACCAGAGTAATCCAAATCCCAGTTGTCGTGAGGCAGATACCCTGGCGATCAATCAGAATCAGAGGAATCCTGGTATGGCTGCCCAGAATTAGCGATGGCAGTGTCATAGGCGTACAGGTGTGGTCTTATATGAAAACCACACACCTGTCCACCAATTGTTATGGGTTGCTCCACACTCGAGATGTTAATTAATAAAGTACCTAACCGCCTACCAAATGGGAAGATGGTCGATGGTTTTAATAATTACCCCAAGTGTGTATTGAAAGGGAGATCTTAATCACCCAGGGAGTTGTTAATCAAAGAGATCTTCGAATAACATAGAAGAAGATCTAAGAGCGGCTTTAGTCTTCCTCTCTGCCCTGAGGGATAGTTGAGCGTGGGTTGTTCATTTATAATTCAGAGTTACAGACCTTACTATTATTCGAATTCACAGGAAATAATGCACTGGCAACAGTTATGAAAATGAATATAATTAATCTAATCTTGAAATACATGCACAATAGTATAACATAACCAATTAAAACAAAATATGCTATTTCTCTAGTAAACAATTATAGAAGATGATAGTATGTCAAGTTTTTGTCTGCAAAAAGGGTAGTCACTAATATCAATATTTCTCTTCATTCTTATCCTTTTTACTTTCGACTAAGGCTTAACGCTTAACCCTGTATATGATAATAACCAAAATATTTAGGAATGAGGTACTTGGATAATTGACTTTCCAAACATGATCTTTCAAACGTACTTACATAATTATCAGGTATATCACTTGCACTTATATTAACAATTGGTTAGACGAATAGAAATTATTAATTTTATTCGCGCTTTCATTAATTTGGGTTATTATAGTTTTATTATATACTTTCGTGTCTTGACTTTATTTAGCTACTTTTCCTGACTATGAATAGAAATTTGAAATTGGCGTTGAAAATATGCAAAGTTTATGGTAGCACTAATAAAAGATGTGACCCGGTAGTTATTGTGTTTGTCGAGCCGATTTGACATTGTAGATTTCTCTTTGAACAAAAACTTATTTCGCACTAAGGTAGAGATTGATGATGCAAACAATTTATCTTCATTATGAATTTTCTTGAATTTCTTGTATGGGTTACATCACTTAATTCAGACTTGAATTTAATTGTACTTGTAATAACGATTTCTATTTAAATGCTCGCGTACATGGAGTCAAGTATATCTGAGGACTGTCGAATTATAACTCTATCTTCTATTTAGATTTCAGTTTCTTTATATATAGTCTCGATTCCTCCCTCTCGGTTGGGTTATTTCAGTAATTTAATGCGTGATTTTTATGTGAACTCATTAATACCAGCGCGTAAGAATACTTCAAATAGACCGCCCATCCAATGATGTATTTATAGCTTTTTATGTGCGGTCGGCATCCGAGCCTAGACAGGTCGGTCCCATTAACAAGTTAATTTATTACAGAACAAGAATGTCTCCTATGATATTCACCGCGACAAAGAGTTACTCTTCAACCGTAATAGGTCATTAAATGAACAATCTGAGAGAATTATGTCTTCCTTTAAAAATTACTGGTGCAGGTGTTAGAACTTGATAATGGTTATTTCTTTGTCTAAATGATTATGACTAAGCAGGGTTACTACAGCAGCTTCTTATGATGGACCATCAGCTGGTGGCTCCGAAGGACTCAAAGGTGATGGTAGCGATGAATCTCCACGCATCCAACTATAGCGCAAAGAACTCACTTCAACTTCTTGGATGGGGCCATCAGTATGCGGCTCCGGACTACTTGGATGTGATGGAGGTGGTAAACCACCACGTTGCCACATATAACACGATGAATCGGTTGCAGCTATAACAAGGTCTGATATGATGCTATAGCAGAAGTGAGGAACTGTTCGATGTGTTGTCATATTTATTGTAATTCAGAGGAGTGAAGGGGGTCAAGCTAGGAGTAGGAATGTAGTGGATCATTCAAGATTCAAATAGACTCATCCCCAATATCGATTCAAGAATATTGTAATTAAAGACTGCATGTGATTTCTCTAGATTTTATTTGTATTTTATATATCTATTTACCTTTGAAAACAAATTGTAAATGTTCATGTGTAATATATGGTTCCATGCGTCCAACGAACTTCTTCGACAGGCTGAAGAAAAGAAAAAAACTAATTGTGGACCCCAAAAAGTTTACTGGTATCCAGGAATCTGAATATCGGACGAAATCGTTAGTTCTTCAACGTTTCAAAGATTTCAGTTGGAGACATCGCGATATATGCTATACATTTTTGAAATAAATCCTAATGATATTATGTTGATAATGTTTAACTGTGTTGATTTCCTGACTTGATGAAGTAAATTGTATTGATTTGGTACGAACAGGACGGTGCGTGGTTGGGGCACCATCCTCTACTTTATTAAGCCTTTTTTTTCATATTAAATTTGAAAAAAATGTTATTCTTATACCACAAAATATTTTTTGGTTCTCTATCTACAAATCGTGTTGAAAAAACAGGAAGAGGGTTTAACTTGTGATTGATTTTCTATATTATACTTTACCCGACTCTATTCCAATCTGGCGCGATACAATGCCCATAAATGCTTATAGAGTTCTCACCCAGACTTCGAGCATATCCCTCCAAATTCAAAATGGAACACACAATATAGCTTCATTTTAATTTTTTATTCCTTTTAAATAACACACACAAGAAAACATCATATATTTTAACATATACTAGGATTTTCAATCACATTGTTGTGTTGGTACCAAGGCTGTGGAAACGGTCAATAATGGTTTATCAGATGGCCTTCGATTTGGCAGTCTCTTCTCCAAATATTCAATCTTTTCCGACACAATGTCATATTTTCTACTGAGTTTAATCCCGGCTTTGGTAATTTTTTTGTTGAATTATAATAATGCTTCACGGAATATATTGTCCACTGTTGATTGAATGGATGCTTGTACAGTTGCAAGAGTAAGATCCTTCGTCTCTCTTATTGATTATCGAGATATGTACGGGTTACACAATCTGCTGCATCAATTGGTTCACCAGCGTTCTTCAATGGTTTGTCCCGCATATCATCCGTTTTGTGTGAGCTTGAAAACAATACCAGAAGGTCTCTGTATGATTGAGGTATGATTACATTTCATCTTGCGACCAAAGGACCTGGCACAGCATCAATGGGAAAATTGGCTATTGGTGAATTTACTCGAATTTTTCATATATTGCAGAACTCGTGATGCTGATTAAATGTCTCCATTGTACCACCGCTCCTAAATTCAACAGTTTAGATTATATAGGGTGCTAAATATAACTTTTCCAAAATTTCAAATGGCCATTGAGACTTTTTCGAATATATAAACCTAATCAAGTATGCATCGATTATTCGTACGGCCGATAGAGAACAATGATTCCTGCACGTACAGACGATATACAGGGTGAGTCCAAAGAAAGCAAGTTTTTCGGTGATTTCCAAAAAATTGAGCGGTGGAATTTTATTCATTTTCAGATATTTTGTAAGATACCAATATCAATTGCGATTGATGATATTAGCATCTCATGAATTAAATTGACATCTATTATCTATTTCTCATGAAACTGCACCAGTCCTGCTTATTGATATATCCAAATGCCTGAAATTCCGGAAAAGTCGGTTACAAACTCAATCGTTCACGAGGAAAGTTCACTCTGCAGATACATAAAATATACAGGGTGGATCAAAAACCAGTGTTCTTCACTGATAATTTCCTTGAAGTAGTTATGATTGTTGTTGTCATTGAAGCATTTTCCGAAAAACATTATAATCGACACACATCTGCCGAAAGATTTTGAACAATATTATCAGTAGAAAAAACTTTATCTACTACGATTAGTAGAACAACTCGAATGATGGTAGAAGAATCTAGAGAAATATTGCAAATAATTAAAACAGAAACATTGATTTACAACAAAATAGGAATCGAAATATGCTCATATTCCATTAAAAAGACGTATAGTGAACCGTTTCCAATTGCAGAAGCTGTTTCTATAAGGATCAAATCAAAAACTCACTTCGCTCACACGAGCGTATATGCGAAGTAACGGAACGAAAAATAATGTTTACTACTCGTAAACATTCTCCGTAGCCGAACGGAAGCTCAAAATAAGATCAAAAGAGGCGAGAGTCAACGTGGGTTTGAGTGACAGCTGTCTAGTTCTGCACCAGATGCGCCTGAGCCAATCAAAACGAACCACAAGCTAATGATAATGCTTGTTTGTAGGTGTGTCCATACGTTGGAGGCCAAGAAAACGAATAAATCACGAGTTAAATTTGTATTTGAAGAGGTCAGAATGAATAAATATTCTATAGCTCTGTTGTGTTTTGTTGGAGAATAAAGCTTTTTTCGACCATAGATAAATGGAATTATGATGATCCGATTGCCTATTAATACATACTTCCTCGCTTATGGCATATTTTTTTTATTTTAACGTATTTTTAAAATATTTAAATATCTGAATAAAATCAGTTATATCCGCCTCTGCTGCTCAAATGATACCGCTTCAAGACTGGGAAACTTGTTTTTTATGCTTTTACAATTGTTAATGGTTCGACTACACCTATATGGAGTGTATAGGTTTCTAATGAATAACGACAAGAAATCCAGAAATATTCAAGTTTCAGTGTTCAGATGACATCCTGTTGGAAACCTTGGTCTCCCCGCCGGACAACTGTCTTGATCTTGATTGATGATGTATTATATTACCTACTTCAATATCAAAATTGTGAAATTCTTTGAACGAAAAAACAAAATATAACAGGGTACCAATGTACTAAAACGAAATGATGATATGAACAACGTACAGAAAAGGATGATAGAGTCAGAACACCTGATTAACTTGTCTCACTCTATGTTCAGCATTCTCTATATGGATGAGGAGGGCATTCGATGGATACCTTATATACTGTTCATGACGTGCGTAGTCAAGGTACCAGATAACACTGGCCACATGGGCACAACTTCCAAGGGTCCTGGCTCCAGTTTTACAAGTGCAATAATATCCAAATATAACATCGTCAACACTATTGATTTGTTCAATATCCTCTACATTTTCTTCGAATGCTATGAATAATTGATATTTGGTGGCATTACGGTATCTTAAATGAACTCTCATTCGTAAAAATCCACGCTCATTCGTATTTGCATCCATTTGAAATTCATTTTCAGCATGATGACATACAGTATCTTGTATATACGATTATGCCAATTCTACCTGGTATATGCCAACAGTTATATCTCGTACCAATTGTAAATCTAATCTTGGGAATTCATTGAAATGATCCTATCTGAGTAAAGTCCACTGACCACGTCTCATATTTAGATTTTCTGCTTCAACTCTGGCTTGAACTACGTTGACTTTTTTCCAACATTTTATTAGCTAATTCTAGGTTGGCATTTTCCATTTGAATAAGCGAATGGTACTTATTCATTACCGCACCTGCTATTTGTTGGAAACATTTAATATTTTTAATATGATGTGTATCAATTTTGTGATGAAAAAATTTGAACATTGTCTTTAAATGACCATTCCTGTGCCCCAACTATCCATCCAGTTTTTGTTATGATTCTGGACATGTTGGCTTCGCCAATCAGTAGTTACCTTCGTCCTCGAGGCATACCACAATGAATGCCGATATTCTGAAGGAAAGGAAGAGCATCTCGGTAGCCCCTATCTACAATAAAAATATCACCTGGATGAAACCAACCTCTCATTTGGTTGACATCCATACTCAATTCATTCTGCAGTATGCGTGCATCATTATTTCCCGAATCGGCGAAATATGGGCCTTGAATATCCAAAATCTAACCATCAGTACCCACAATTAGGACTGGTTTGATTAAATGTCTTCCTTCGTGTTGAGAATATGATTGTCGTAATACCCGGAAGTTGCAACTTTTGTCGATGTACAAATAAGTACCATCTATATAAACTAATGCTTTTGGTTCATTGGGTTGTGGATTGTACAATTGATTCGTAAAAACACTAACATGTCGTTCTATAAATTGTTCTCTTGCTATTGCGGTAAATCCTATATTATCGGTACGAAACGAGTCACCAAAGATTCTTTCACTTTAGTTATCACTGAACTTGTTGCCTGGTAGCTTGAATAATTGAATATGATGGTTAAACATGATGTGAATATTTGGGACAAGCCCTAGATACAGTACTGGACATCAGGTGCCTAATGTCTGCTTTTGTTTTATGTCAAAAATATCAACGTCTGTCAACGTATATAATTAGTTTGCTTCGTTTTATCCAATTACATTGGTCTGGTTGTATATCGTGTATCATCTTATTCTAATCCCCATACCCAACAACAGGTTATGGGCCCAGACTATCCGCTATAAAAGTATTGAATATTGTTCAGTGGCCAGAAAAAATCCGTCGAAAAAATGTCAGGCTCCTATTCTCCACTCCCTCCGATCGAAAAGCTAAAGATACATGAGAATTTCGATACCTGGAAGTTCGCGGTCAAAACTTATCTCGAACACGAAGATTTATGGGGATGTGTGACCAAGGAAAACACCGATGCAAGTAAAAATTTAAACGCCATGACAAAATAGTTCTGTTGATCGATCCCATCCACTACGTTCATGTACAAGACGCCAAAACTGCCAAGCAAGTATGGGATAAACTATCGTCAGCCTTTAAAGATAGTGGACTTGAGAGAAGAGTTTCTCTCCTGCGAATTTTAACCACGACCCGCCTTGAAAATTGTTTATCCGTCGAAGAGTACGTGAATGAAATCATAACGACAGCGCACAAATTGAGAGCCGTTAAAATGGAAGTTAGTGACGAATGGATTGGTACAATAATGCTTGCCGGTTTACCTGGACAATACGGTCCAATAATTATGGGACTCGAGAGTGCTGGTACCAAAATTACGGCCGATTCCATCAAAATGAAATTGATCTAAGACATTTCTGATTTTGGGAAGGATTCGAGTGAAAAATCTGCCGCCATGTATTCCCATTGAAACCAAGGTCAAAGCAAGTCCGTGTCTGCCACGTCTTCTTCCGATTCGAGCAGCAGCAACAACGATACCCGGAGAGGAAGAGGACTGCGTGTAATGGCTATTACGGATATATAGCGAAAAATTGTGATCGAGTTCCTGACAATGATAATGGTGATAAGCGTAAAGAAACCAAATCGGACCGTGCTTTCTTTACCGCTTTGTCTGTGCAGGGTTCTCCTGAAGTTGACGACTGGTATTTGGACTCTGGTTGTTCAGTCCACTTAGCCAAAGACGAGCACTGTTTTGTAAGCGAACTCAAACCTGCAAAGGTCAGTTTCAGCACCGCAGATCAACAAGGAAGTATGAACTCTAATAGTGTAGGTGATATACAGTTGCCTGTAAAAGTCGATGGAGCAGTAATGCCCGTGAAAGTAAGAAATGTGTATCACGTTCCACAGCTGAGAGTAAATTTGCTATCTGTTAGTCAGATCGTAGACAATGGCAATACAGTTGTTTTTGACTCGAAAGGTGCGTTAGTTACTGATGCGAATGGTGAGGTTCTCGCATCCGCCACCTTGAAAAACAATTTGTTCAGGCTGGATTTAGACTCGTCGATCCCGATTTTTCTCGCAGCTCCGAATACAGGTATTTTATGACACAGCCGTATGGGACACGTTGGTTTGTTCAGTATGGGAAAGTTGAAAACCCTAGTGCATGGGATAGATTCCGATCTGAAGGTTGCCAGTGACTTTGTATGTAAATCTTGTGCACTTTGTAAAAGTAGGCGTTTGCCTTTCGTCATGCGCAGTTCTGGATTAACTCGAATTTTGGATCTGGTACATTCGGACATTGCAGGACCGTACTCAAGCTCAGTTTCAGGGTCCAAGTATGTGATTACTTTTTTGGACGACTTCAGTCATGAAATTTTTGTCTATTTTCTGAAGTCCAAGGACCAAGCTTACTCCTGCTTTGTTAATTTTAAGGTCCATGTGGAAAACCAGACAGGCAAAAAAATTCGAATATTGAGGACCGATAACGGTGGTGAATATTGCATCTTTAAGATGCGTGAACTTCTATTATCCGCAGGTATTGAGCATCAGACAACTGTTCCGTATACCCCAGAGCAAAATGGGAAGGCAAAAAGGCTCAACAGAACTATAATGGAGATGCCTACTTGATGAGTCGGAGCTACCCAACTCTTTCTAGGCCGAAGCTGCAAACACCGTGGTCTACTTACTCAACCGTTCCCCTTCCAGATGCGTCGAGAAAACTCCAGAAGAGATCTGGACAGGTAGAAAACCTACAGTGAAACATGTACGTGTGTTTGGTTGCAAAGCATATGCACATGTTCCGGTAGCCACTCGTAGAAAACTGGATCCTAAATCAAAACCGTGCATTTTGATTGGTTATAGCTTGACCATTGAAGCGTACCGGCTTTTTGACGTAGAAAAACACACAGTTTTCACATCGAGAGATATCATATTTTCCGAAAGCGAGAAGGGCTCGTCATTGCTGTAGAAAACTGGTGATACATCCAGGAATGCCATTTTCTTCCCTGATTCGTCTGAAACTGATGACATTTATGCAGAGAACGACAGTTCCGATGCTACAGGCGACTTTTCTCCCGTTGACTCTGAGTCTGCAGATTCCTCTATAGTCACAATGTACGAGGGTGCATCAGATGATTTCCTTGGGTTTCCGGATTCTGCCGAATCAGAAGCTGACGACGCTTCGTCAGCGGTCGAGAGTGACTCTGATTACATTCCTCCTAAAACCGTCGATGTTGAAAATAAAAATCTGCGAAGAGGACCGCGAGGACCGCGAAAGACCGCCAAATCATCTACAAGACTGTGACCTGAATTTTGTCTTGACCGTTCTGACAGATGATCCAGTCACAGTTGACGACACTCTTTCTCGCCTTGAAAAAGAAGAATGGCGGAACGCCCTGAACAGAGAGTATAAAGTGCAACTAGACAATGGAACTTGGGAACTGGTCGATCTGCCTCCTGGACGTAAACCCTTGAAATGCAAGTGGGTGTTCAAAACTAAATTGGATGCAGTGCGAAATGTCACCCACAAGGCTCGACGTGTAAAAGGGTGTTCTCAGATCAAGGGTGTTGACTACGAAGTAACTTTTTCTCCGGTCATCCGATACAGGTATCTTTTGACGATAGCTGCTGAATTGGACCTCGACATCAACCAAATGGATGCAATCTTCGCATTTCTACAAGGTGATTTGGCTGAAGAAACGTATATGTTACCGCCAGAAATGTATGATCAAACCAACAAGGTTTTTTCCGTTTGAAGAAAAGCCTTTATGGCTTGAAACATGCTAGCAGAGTTTGGAACACTAAGCTTGACGGATGTTTGAAAGACGCCAAGCTCCGACAGTCGAAATTTTACTCTTGTATTCATTACATTACATAAGAGGAAATTGACATCAACTTTCACGATGGTTGACATGGGCAAAGCCGAACGCATTCTAGGTTTCGAAATCAAACGGGATCGGATCAAGAAGAAAATCTGGATCAATCAGAAACGGTATATTGATCAAATGTTGAAGAGGTTCAAGATGCATGATTGTAATCCCTCTGATACGCCCATGGTGCCAGGGTTACAGCTGTCTAAGGAACAGTGCCCAACGTCATCTACCGAAAAAATAGAGATGGCAAAGATTCCGTATCAGGAGGCTGTGGGAATCCTTCTCTTCGCTTCTCAAGTATCCCGCCCTGACATAAATTTTGCAGTTAGTTATGTCAGCAGATTCAACGCTAATCCAGGAAAGATCCACTGGAGCGCAGTCAAGAGAATTTTTAGATACCTTAAGGGTACCGCTAATTTCCAGCTTGAATTCTCTGGTCAGAAGGACAAGGTGACCAACTTACTTGGCTACTCCGACTCAGACTGGGCCAGCGACGTTGATGGAAGGCGCTCAGTCACCGGATATGTGTTTACAAAAAACGGCTCTGCGGTGTCATGGTCTACGAAGAAGCAGCCAACGGTTGCATTGAGTACCACAGAGGCTGAATATTTGGCTTTATCATCCGCCGTGCAAGAAGCGCTCTGGTTACGAGGTTTGTCTTCAGAATTGTTTCCAGCATCAGTGAATAGACCTACCGAATGCGAGTTAACCGGGGGAAAACCAATGGAGCCTACCAGGCGCGCACAAAGCATTTTTTTTTTTATGTTCTGGTTCCCACGAAAAGGGATATCCTGTAATGTTCAGAGAACATCGTGGGAACCTAGGGAAAGAAGGTAGGAGTTGGTGTTCTTCTTAAATTCAGCATATAGATGTGCGCCACCATTTCCTTCGAAATCGAATCCGCGCAGGTGAAATCAGTCTCATTCATGTCTCCACGAAGGATATGGTGATGTGAATATTTGGGACAAGCCCGAGATACAGTACTGGACATCGGATGCGTAATGTCTGGTTTTGTTTTATGACAAAAATATTAACGTCTGTCAACGTGTATAATTAGTTCGCTTCGTTTTATCCAAATACACTGGTCTGGTTGTATATCGTGTATTATCTTATTCTAATCTTCATACCCAACAACAAAAAACTCATCAGAAATATCTTGTCGGTGTTTGCATAAGAATGCCAATAAATCTTCTTTAGAAATATGTCTCACCTCTATCTTGTCTTGGTACAGATACACAATGAAGTCACCAAACTGTTTTCTTGTGAGCGGAGCAATGGATTTGAATTTTTCATCAGAAAAACTTTTCTCCAATTTACGCTTAGCGGCAGTTCTGAGTTCGTTTAAAAATGATTGAAGTTCCTGACCCTTCAAAACGTAAGGTCTATCGATATATCTTAAGCCCATCTGAAGGATAGGAAATAAAAACCCACGATCATCAAGATGAATTCTACAGGAACGGGTATTTCTCGTATGAAGATGTTCTGATTTATGAACACGTTAACGCTGCATTTTATTGTGAGTCTTTGAAAATCAGCTACACCATTGCAAATGATACACGTGTGCCTTGTTCTTCTTGAAGGTGATGAATCTCTTGAATAATTGATTGGTTGCATGTCAAACCGATTCTATTTCCATCAATTTCAGCGACATGTGGAAGTCCCCTTTGGTCGCGTCTATCAATGGCAAATTCTCATTTCGATTAATTTGGTTCTCCATCGAGTCGCGCCATATTTTGTGTATTGAATATAATATCACACGTAGAACAATTCAATCGGTGACGATTAGCCATTTTTTCAATAATTGATATGATTTCAATAAGAACTTCACATATGCAATGATTGCAAAATAACAATTCAGTATTTGTTAAACAAATGGATATGGTTCATTCCAAACCAGAGCCATTCTGACCAAACTAAAGTTGCAGTTCCTCTCCAAGTGTGGGTATTTTTCAAATAAACTTAGTGTCGGGATAGTATACATGACTAAGAGTGAACATTTCATGGCATAGGTTTACAAATGGAAAGTGTGAGTCCGTATTTTTTCGCAATAAAGAAAGCATTTATATGAGATTATATTTGTTTGAAGGTTGTAGACGATGTGATAAATTGATTACTATCGTTTCGGACATCCATCGTCTTAATGTATTTAAAAGGTTTTCACGACGTTTCGGATGCTTGTATCTGCAATCGTCTTCAGGTGAATACTGACAAGTTTAGGTGCTACTTACCAATTTATATGACTGTCGGCGCAATGATGCGTGCAATTCCGCCATGTGCAGCGGTGCGTGTAATTTCGCGGTGGGTGGTGCGTGAAGTTTCGCACCCTGCAGCCCGCCGGAAAGAGCAATCAGGGTTTCCATACGTTCTTGATCCCAACGCTTGGTTGACTAAAGGCGTTATAGGCTTCGATGTAGGCGGCCTCTATGAACTTTCGTTTGAACCAATGCTCCTCTCTATGTAGAACACTTGCGTCGTCCCATAGAACTCGATGGTGCTCAGTCCAGACGTGGTCAGCGATTCCCGATTTTGATGTTTCTCCACGTTGAGTCCATTTCTTGTGCTTATCCAATCTTACCGATAAAGGTCTCTTTGTCTCTCCAATGTAGGAATCTCCACATTCACATGGAACTTCATAAATGCAATTCTTACCGATTTCATTTTTGTTTTCAGGTTTGGTCTTGGTCAGGAAACTCCGTAAAGTACTGCCGGATTGGAAGCAGCTCTTGATGTTGAACTTGTTTCCGATCCTTCTGATCTTTTCGGAGACACCTCTGATGTACGGAAGGCAGATCACTGTGCTTTGTTGTTGCTCTTCAGATATCTTCGTTCTCCGGAGTTGTTCCAATACTTCTTCTAGGAGTTTCTTGGGATATCCATTCCGGTGGAGGTCCTCTCTGATGTGGTTTAATTCGGCATTTAGTGACTCCACGTCGTTGCATATGTGCGTCACTCTCTCCACCAATGTTCTCACGATCCCTCTCTTCGTCGAACTCGGATGGTTGGAGCTGTACACCACAATATATGATGACAAGATAGAGTCGTTACTCCACACAGGGAACTATAAACTCTTGAACAAGGACCCGACACCCACTATAGAAAGGAAGATCTACAACACTCTGAGGAAATTCAAACACTTCATTCCAGACAACGAACGATCACATCTAACGCCACACTACAGCAAACCACCGCATCTCTACGGGCTTCCGAAAATCCACAAACCAGACATGCCACTGAGACCGATCACCAGCTCACGGAACTCACCAACCTACAAGTTATCGAAATACCTCCTACAGATACTACAACACTTACAAGGAAATAGCAGTTCATACGTCAAGAATTCCAAGCACTTCGTTGACACCATCACAGATGTTGATCTTGGACCAGAAGATCGTTTCATCAGCATCGACGTGGAGAGCCTTTACACCAATGTCTCTATAGAGGAATCTCTCAGTATCATCGAAAGGAAACTCGAAGAGGATGACCAGTTGCACGAGAGGACTGACGTTCCTACCCACGCAATATTAGAATAACTGTAGTGCTGCCTACAGAACTCATATTTCCAGGAAAAGGACCGATTCTTCTCTCGAATCGACGGACTCCCGATGGGATCTTCCCTTTCTCCAATCATCGCCAACATATACATGGAGTGGTTCGAGGAATTGGCTATACGGGAGGCAGAATACAAACCAAAGCTGTGGTTGAGGTACGTGGATGACACCTTCATTGTATGGAATCACGGAGACGAATATCTCCAGGATTCCTTCTCAGGAATTAACAGAAACAGGGATTCGATCAAGTTCACGATGGAGATGGAAACCAACAGTGCCTTACCCTTCCTCGATGTGAAAGTTGAGAGAATAGGCAATAAAATCCGCACCTCCGTCTACAGAAAGAAGACACATACGGGGTAGTACCTCAGTTACAGCTCCAACCATCCGAGTTCGACGAAGAGAGGGATCGTGAGAACATTGGTGGAGAGAGCGACGCACATATGCAACGACGTGGAGTCACTAAATGCCGAATTAAACCACATCAGAGAGGACCTCCACCGGAATGGATATCCCAAGAAACTCCTAGAAGAAGTATTGAAACAACTCCGGAGAATGGAGATATCTGAAGAGCAACAACAAAGCACAGTGATCTGCCTTCCGTACATCAGAGGTGTCTCGGAGAAGATCAGAAGGATCGGAAACAAGTTCAACATCAAGAGCTGCTTCCAATCCGGCAGTACTTTACGGAGTTTCCTGACCAAGACCAAACCGTTATCGGTAAGATTGGATGAGCACAAAAATGGACTCAACGTGGAGAAACATCAGAATCGGGAATCGCTGACCACGCCTGGACTGAGCACCATCGAGTTCTATGGGACGACGCAAGTGTTCTACATAGAGAGGAGCATTGGTTCAAACGAAAGTTCAAAGAGGCCGCCTACATCGAAGCCAATAACGCCTTTAGTCAACCAAGCGTTGAGATCAAGAACGTATGGAAACCCCTGATTGCTCTTTTCGGCGGGCTGCAGAGGCGCGAAACTTCACGCACCACCACACCGCGCGAAATTACACGCACCGCTGCACATGGCGGAATTGCACGCATCATTGCGCCGACAGTCATATAAATTGGTAAGTAGCACCTAAACTTGCCAGTATTCACCTGATGACGATTGCAGATACAAGCATTCGAAACGTCGTGAAAACCTTTTGAATACATTTTAACGATGGACGTCCGAAACGATAGTAATGAGATTATATTGGCCACAAACGGTTCACTTTCCATATACAGGAAGTTTTAATTACCAATCAATCGACATTTCACCAATTGAGGTGTGAATTCAAGTAACGAGTATGTTTTGCGAATTGGTTTTTGTTGGTGGGAAGTCGATTGTGGTTTATTTTGAAAATCCCTATGCATCATATATCTAGAATCTAGGAATTCTCCAAGGAATATTGAAATCGATTGTTGTACGGATGTGATACACTCTGTATAGGTACAAATATTTTTGTAATGAAATATGAGCATATTCAGTTACCTATAATATTGTTATTAATGATTTTGTTTTATTTTTGATATTTTTCGAGATTCTCTTAGCTTACTCGAGTCGTTCTACTACTCGTAGTATATATTGGTTGTAACAAGTTAATTATATAATAGAATGCCTAGACTATTCAGTGAAGAGCGGTGTGGAGTTCTTTGGCCCGCCTTGCCAGTTTCAACTTTATTTATGTTTCAAGCAAAGGTTTTAAGAAATTGTAAATTTGAATGGACGGCAGAATGTTTCGTTTAATTAGGATAAAAACTTCAAACTTCCTAGCCAATAATGATTGCAAATCAAATAATGTTTCCTTCTGTAAATCACTACAACAATAGAACAAATACGAAATTTTTACTAATCCATTAACAAATATGAATGAAAGTTTCTGCTGTATAACAATTTTGAGTTTCCTTCATGTGTTCATACAATTCCAAAGAATATTGTTTTGTGTTGCTGAACCTGTCGGTTTTATCGACGACAATGTACCTCTGGTTGGCCGGAGTTGTGTAGCTCGTAGCTATACTTAGCGTAGTCGTGTGGCTTGCAATCAGGGGGTACCAATGGCTTCTAGGTTGAACGACCGATCAGGTTGAACAGACAAGCATCAACTTCTTATCCATGGAATGATTGTTCTCAGCAATACGACATGAAAAACAATATTGTTGGTGTCAGAATTTGTTTTTACTAAAACATTCAACTTCTTGGGATTTGGAATTTCTCAGTACACTCTTCGACGCACGGTTGTTACAGATGAGTATAATCTCATAAAGAGATTGTTATTGAAATTATTTGAACATACAAATCAGTTGTGCTGAGATTTGTCATTATATCAATACTGAAATTGAAGATTCAAGATTAAATTTTGGTTTAGACAAAATTTTTGCTCTAATAAAAAAAGGAAGGTTTTATTTTTACCAAGTATTTTTTAATAAAAATGAATTCAGCACAATTGAGTTTGAAGAATTTTATAACCGAAAATGACTTCAATTGCAATGATATTCAGAGGAAGTGTATAAGAACTAGCTTTGACCGATCGTCAAATACTTCTTCATAAAGTTTCCTGTATAATGAAAGACTATTCCAAACTCCAAGGATGAAATATATACATATATATTGTTATGTTTAGAAGTACGTGTTAAATGTTCAAAGAGATGAAATGAAAATTATAAACTGAAAAAGCACATAAATAACAAATGTTCATATTTAGGAATTTATGCTATGTTATTTTACAGTATTTAAGTTCTAAACCGGATATACTACCGTTTTTCTGAATAAAAATTTTATATATTACGATTACTTTTATAATTGATCAAAACATATTTTTCTGAACATGACACAAGAACACTCCAACTTAACATAATTATATAATAAATATAATAAAAAATCAAATGGAAACGGTAAAATATAGTACTATTTTGAAAACATTTACATAGATCATTACTAAGTTAAAGAAAAATCACAATAGCTCATGATGAAAATATAAATATATTTATTGAGTCTATATAAATAATAATAATACAACCAATACCTATATATATATATATTTATATGATATTATATATATTATATATATATATATATATATATATATATATATATATCAATATATATATATATATATATTTATCAATATATATATTCACCTTGGTCAGGAGCAAAAATCACAGCTCTGTGATAATTATCACCAAATCAGAAGTCATAAAAAAAGTACATCCCCAAGACCATGAAAAATGTATAGTATTCAACTATATCACAAACTTCTTGTGATCAACACCAGAAATATATCCAAAATGTAGGGTAAGTGATACCATGATATTTGAGAAACCCTCTTCCAATCCCAATGAACCCTCGTTAGAGAAACCAATGGAAACAAATGAGACTGAACACAATATCTTGATCCAATTCGACAATATTACATGTGATATTTATAATTCCACCTGAACTCAGTTGAAAAATAAATAAAGTACTGCACTGAAACCAAATCATGTGCTTGACCTGAATAAGTTTAATTGCTGTTTACTGAGCAAGGTTTATCTATGAACCAGGATAACGAAACTTTATGAAGAAATATCCCACGTTCACGCGATACAATATTTCCACATGATATATTGTGAAATGGCCAAAAAATATTCCTACATACCTCGATATCACACTATAACCCACTGCTTTGAAATCACTTTCGCAGAAGAAAGGAAGATGCTCTAATTCATTAGTTATTTGAACATGAACAAATTTTATTTCTTCACGGAATGGATGACAAGCTCAAACACACGCTGTTCCCGATCAAAGATGATAGGTAAGGGGCGCGAATCGCTTCCACCTCTCTAAAAAACCAAATCGTACTGACAAATTCTTTGCGCTCGCTCGTCTTCTCTCAACTCTAATGACTGTTCGCCGTTAGATGGCGCTAAGATTTGCAATGGTGATCCTTAGATTGGAATTATTGAGATCACCTGAGCTACTCCTAATTATCAGCATATCATAAGAAATGTAACAGATATGTCGTTACACATCCCCCTTCTCCGCAGATTTTGTTTGAAGCAGCGCTTTGGAATTTTTCATATTGAAATTCTTTACTCAAAAAATTATAAAAATCATTTATGTAGAATTATAGCATTTACTGTATTGAAAATGATAAAAATCATAGTTGTAAATTATAGCATTTACTAAGCTAACACTTTCTATTTTCCCTGTATAACTGACAGACTAAATGGGTGAAAGTTACTGATAATTCAAAATAGTTATTAAGTTTCAATAATTAAAGCTAAAGCTTTTACTCGTTGACTATTACAACCCAGATGAGAGAAGAAAAAAGAGAATTGAACAAGTTCAAATAATAATTTTGGTATGTACCAACTGAAACTTCAACTCTCTGCAACTGTGGTAGACCAAACGAGTGAAGGTAAAAATTTAAATCAATTCAATTGCGCAAATTATAGTATTTACCACCTGAAACTTCAACTCTCTGTATTCGTAACATACTAATGAGTAAAAAAAAAATGAATTGTAATGAATGCGATCGGAGCCCTCCCAAATAATCCAGCCAAGATGCCCTCGTTTGCTGCGAGACAACTACCGATCCCACCGAATCAGGAGAAAGGAGCCATCATTCAGCACACACCTGGTGAAAAAAAATATTAATACAAAATTCAACCAATTTCGGTTTAACCAGATGTCACCAACAACTGAGTAACTGTAGGTCAACAAATTGAAAATGAACATAGGTTTCACAAAAAAATGCCAAAAATGTGCGGGAGTGTTCCCATTTTTGCCACGCGAGCAAGTCTTCAGTCTGACAGATCAAAAGGAGCTCAGGTCCATATAGTAGTCACATACAGCCGCCACTTGAGGCCTAAGTTATGATCGCCCGTAGGCTCACTACCAGCCAAATATGACCCCCCAATCCCCTTCCAGTGATCCCGTCAAAAATTGACAGCCAGCTGAACGATACCCGCACCCAACAAAAGCGAGTCCCTTAAAATTTTGAAGTGTTGAATCAAAATACTTGATTCCGCCCTAAGTCGTATGACTACCCAAAAGAGAACAAACTTTTTGTAAGTGATGGTATGAAAGTTATAAGTGCTCAGAAAAAAATTACTTTTTCAAAGAGTCCATGACAAAAAAAAATTGAGGTTATGTATGCCTAAATCCAAGATTTTCACTGTGTCCAAAAAATTAACCTAATTTTACTAGAGCATAAAAAAATTGACCCTAATTTTGCTGGAACGTTCGAAGTACCCAATAACTCAGATGCACCTTTAGAACACGATAAAACCTTTCAAGCTCCCAAAAAGTAATATGTACATATACCAATACAAGATAATGCATAGCACAGGTAATTTGAGTACTAACTGCATCACCTGACAAAGATATATGCACAGCAAAAAATTATTCTGAGTTCTCTAACTCACAAAAATAAACAGGTAATAATAATCGAGTACTGCCTTCAGCTCCAACATTCACCAGTCTCCACCGTCGTTTGGCAGAAACAGAAAGCTTCAAGAGGCAGCTGATATTATTGGAAGACCACGAGCAGTGACCCCAGAATTGGAAGAAGCTGTTCTGAACGCTCTCGAGAGAATCCAGAAACAAGTACAAGAATATTGCTGAAGCTCCAATTCTACGCAGTCCACAGCTTGAAGAATTATCCACGATCAACAATTTTATCATACCAAATTCAAAGGGTACAAGCTCTTTGCCACGAGACTTTCCCCAACGCATTACTATGTGTCAGTGGTTTTCGAGAAAATTGGCTGGAAATCCTCAATTTTTTAGAAGGACGAGGCAAACTTCTCCCGAAATACTATCACAAACTTTCATAACAACCATGTTTGAGCTCTGGAAAATCCGCACGCAGTTAGTGAAAGACATTATCAGTATCAATTTTCTGTAAATGTATGGGCGGCAATAATTGATAATTACCTGATAGGTTCTTTCTTTCTTCCGTTCCGACTGAATGGCGCAACTTACAGAGACTTTTTAGAAAATGAATTGGCGGGACCACTTCAGAATGTATCATCAGAAATTTGTATCCGCATGTGGTTTATGCATTATGGGGCTCCAGCCCATTTTAGCGTTGTAGCCAGGGAATTATTTAACACTGTCTATCCAAATCGATGGATCGGTAGGGGTATAGAAGAACCAAACCAGGCGTGGACACCAAGGTCCCCAGATCTAAACCCGCTAGATTTTCATTTTTGGGGACATTTGAAGTCACTAGTTCATCAAACTCCAGTGGCAAACGAAGAAGATCTAAGAAAACGAATAGTAGACGCCTGTGAAACAATGAGAAACACTCCAATAATTTTTGAGCGGGTACGAGATTCAATGACTAGAAGACTGAATGCCTGTATCTTCGCTGAAGTGGGACACTTCGAATAATTCATTTGAATTCAATTCAGTTTCCTTTATTTTATTTTATTCTACATGTTCAAAATTTCTTGAAATAAAATGTTGATATTTCTTGCAAATTTAATTAACAAAAATACAGATTTTGCACCCTTGATACAAAAATAACCATTTTAAACGAGTGAAAATAAATACAAAAAATAAAACTACTCACTTAAACGTCAAATTCATATCCTAAGCATTCTTGTGAAAAAAGCAAATATGGTTTGACCCCTCACAATAAATTTTAGGAAAACCAAATGAGTCTTTTTCGCTACAATTAAAAATATAATATTCACCTTAAATAGCCTGGTGATAAGGGTGAATAATAACGTCATAGAAATCCCTGTTGTGCAGAATATTAAATATCTGGGTGTCTACTTGAAAGCCTCATGAAATGGACGTTATATTGTGAACTGCTACAAAAACTCAAAAGCCTAGTTTCGGAATTCGAATATATGGAAAACATTCTCTAAACAAAGGACTCGAGAACATTATAATTTGCCCTGGTGGAGTCTCAGCTCAGATATGGTGGGGCTTATAATAACCACATGAAAGGAATGGAAATTGTACAAAAATGTATAATAGAAAAATATGACTTACCCGAGCGATGCGATTCA
Source organism: Gonioctena quinquepunctata (assembly GCA_018342105.1). Lineage (NCBI taxonomy): Eukaryota > Metazoa > Arthropoda > Insecta > Coleoptera > Chrysomelidae > Gonioctena > Gonioctena quinquepunctata. Next base: position 51,940 of record JAFIRS010002270.1, on the reverse strand, counting down.
TGAGTTGGTGAAGGTCTTGAACGTCAAATAAATATTCTCGAATAACTTGATCCTAAAACAGAAGAAAAGCACTCATAAAGAGTATATTGCTCATAGATACGATATCAGAAAGCACCTCTCTTATATTTCGGTTCTATTTGTTTCAAAAGCGATATCTCAAAGATTCGCCTCATTCCTGAAACCCAGAATGTATAATGCTTTACCTATCGACTTGAAAACAATCAATTCAATTCCGTTATTCAATTCAGATTGAAAAAGTGGATATTGAGCAAAACACGAACGTTTTTTTCCCAAGATGAGCGACAACAAAAATACTTACTACAATACAAATCAAATGAAATTGTCAGCTGTATTTTGATAAATTAGGAACCTTCGGATAGCAGTCCCGTATAACTGTAATTCGAATTGGAGGATGGTAGGTACAAGTCTTACATTTCAGACCCTTTCCAAAACGAGTTCGGAAATATGATAAATGGCTCTCTTTAGACTCTATATATATTTCAAATATGATTTAAATAAAAAGACACCTCTGTCAACGAAGCACAAGTATTTCCTTCTATTTCTGTGGTATTTATGTTCATACTATTCCCAATTATTTGTATATTTGTATATTTTCTCTATAAAAATAGAATAAACATTATTATATTATTGTTGAATAGGATAGCGTCAGTAGAAATAGTTGTTTTTTTCTAATAGCTCGAGTGTTTCGTTCTTGATATCCTTCAAAACAGTGCATACTCAGTATATTTACTTTTACTGGATACTCTCTAGCTGGCAATGCAACATTTGGATGATTTCTTTAATTAGCTGCACATTGCCTCTCAAGTGAAGTGAAGTCGTCCTGTGTGAGAGTGTTCTGTTATGAAAGTTGATTTGACAATAGGGGATTGTTACATTACAATATTCACATGTATGAAATGGCCAGATGGTTAGTCAGCACTATTGTTCATAAACGAAAGACCCCACACTACAGCTTTGTTCGGGTTCTCACATTATTCAATTCTGAACCGTTCTGAGCATGCGTCTTTTGGAATAATTAATTTGAACACGATCCCGAACCGATTTGAACTGTTCTCACTAGTCCCTGCCGTCAAACTTGAACTACTTGGAATCGATAATTTCCACATTGTATTTCGTTTATTGTCTATCTGAGGTTATAATAATAAATCTCGATTCTCGATGTATGTACCGGTATGAATGCTCATCACTATTATTCATTAATTTGTCTAAGATTAGATAATGGACATATTAGTAAATATGGATGTATTATTGTCAAGTTCGTCGTCGAGTGTCTAAAAGTCTGTTGGGGTTATTTTCAAGAAGTGCAAACTCCTCACATAAAAAATGAGACTATTTTGAGGTACTATACACATGCAACTACAAAGCGTTCAAGGAACATTTTAGGTAGATATTAAAAGAAAAATCTCTTTAATCGTTGTTCATTTTTGCTAGAGTTGATAGAAGTATACATGAATCTCTATCTCATGCCAATGAGGGATCTGAGTTTTATTCGAAAACTGAAACCGGACATACTAGAATTGCCCCAAAGAAAATAATTTTAGTTTTCTTGTGGTATACAGAACATGAAGCTGCATCTTTCCGGATTAGCAGACAGGTCAATATCACTTCAAGTACATTACATAACATTATAAAAAAGTTAAAAAAAATGTCCAAATTGTCATCACATGGCCAACAGAAGAGAAAAAGTTACAAATTTTGAATGATTTTGAAAACATGGGGTTTAATGATGTATTGGGAGTGATTGATGGGACCCATGTGAGAATTATACCCCAACAGAGGATCCTTACTTTACAGAAAACAGAAAAAATTATATTCAGTACATGTATATTATAACTATTCATATACAGGGTGTAATCTAACCTCCTGCACATCCGCTAACAGTTGTAGTCCATCAAAAAATAATAGATTTCCCCTGGAATTTTACAAAAGGTCATTAATAAAATGTATTCACCAAAACTTCGCTGTATCGCGTTTCACAAATATTGGACAATAAAAAAAAAAGTGTTTTTAATTTTTCATACTTTTTTTTTCGAATTTTTAACCATTGTCATTAGTCATGGAATGGCATGATACACTTGTCATTTACGGGTATGCAAGAGGGTATATTGTATCCCTGACTCAATTGAATATTGGTGTTTCAGGTGCAAAGAATATGTGATAATAATGAAAAATTACGAGACATTTTCATTGGGTTTCCAGGCTCTGTGCATGACAGCCGCGTGTTCAGAAACTCTTCAATTTGGAGAAGTTTGGGAGAGAAATGTGTAGATAAATATATTTTGGGAGATAGTGCATTCCATGTCCGAGAAACCTCATTACTCCTTATAAAGTCACGGGAAACTTAACACCAACGGAAAGACAGTTCAATGGGAAATTTTGCCATGTACGTGTCACAATTGAGCACACATTTGGGATGATGAAATAAAATTTCGGCAACTATACATCTCAAATTGAGAGATATGACACTGATTTGCCATTTTATTCGGGCTTGTTTTGTCCTGCACAATTTATCCAGAGAGAAACAAGATACAGAAGAAATGCACCAGGTTGAAGAGAATATGAATATACAGGTCATGGAAGAACATGTTAATGAATAAAACGAAGGAAGACAATCTGAATTATTATTCAGGAATTATCTGGATGCACGACTTTTTAATGAATAGCACATTTTGATAATTCTTTATTTCTAATGTATTTGATACAAAATAAATATATATTCTATATAATAGAATGAATAAATCTTCATCACTTTGGCAGAACAAAAAAATAAATAAAATAAACACTGGAAAATATTAGACAATTGCAATTCTCAACTAGAGTTCCAAGTCCCTCAAATAGCTTGGTTCTCTTTATTCTATCTTTCAAATTGTCTTTTTTCAATTGTAGCTTTTCTTCTTCTATTTTAACTTTTTTCGTAATAATTTTTCAATATTCTTAATATCTGTCAGATTCCATTCTTTTTTTGTAAGCTTCACTGGGCTTTTCTTTCGTTTCTGTGATATTTTTTTTGCAGAAGGTTCTTTATCCGGAATGTTTACCCCCAAATTTTCATCATCCCCCAGCAAAAAAGAATGAGCTGAAACTGCCTGACTAGTCGTGGTGGTTTGTCAATCAATGAGAGTTGTTTCCACTTTCTCAATTTTTCAGGTTCAACGTTCTCAGCATTTCTAGGTTCTATGATTTCATCGGAGCTAAGTAATATTTTCGGTGCAATATTATGTTTATTCCCATATATTCAAAGAATTCTCTCTCATACTCAGTCTCTTCCTCTCCCACTTTTGTTATTTGTATCTACTGTTTTTTTGTAATTCCTTTCCAGAACTTTGAATCTGTTTTCACATTTCGAAGCAAAAATTGTTATTCTGAACGAATTGGAAATTTTCCTTCCAATAATTAACCAAAGCTTTTTCATGCTTTTTATTTCTCCCGTGGCGACTTTGGGTTTATAAATTTGGAAAATATGTATGAGTGCTAATATTTTGTCCCTATTGAAACGAATATCATCTGAGGACTCATCTTTGCAGTTTTTCAAACACGATAATTCTGACGTTGCTGCAAAAAAAAAAATACTGAGTCAAATTCATCATTTTTACAAATTTCTATTCTTACCGGACATCATAATGGAAAAGAGTTTTGTTTTGAGCAAGTGAGCAGCGCTTTGGAATTTTTCATATCAAAATATTTGACTTAAAAAATTATATGAAAATCATTCATGTAAATTATAGCATTTACTGTATTCAAAATTATAAAAATCATAGTTGTAAATTATAGCATTTACTAAGCTAACAGTTTCTATTCCCCCTGTATAACTGAAGGCTGATGGGTGAAGTTACTAATAATTCAAAATAGTTATGTGAGTTTCAATAATAACAAGCTAAAGCTTCTACTCGTTGTACTCATTACAACCTAAATGAGAGAAGGAAAAAGAGAATTTGAACAGTTAGGAACATATATATCCACTCGTCTCCAGATTATTTGAGACAACTACCGATTCCACCGAATCAGGAGGAAGGAGCCATCATTCAGCACACACCTGGTGGAATTGAGAATGAACATAGGATTCACAAACAAAATGCCAAAAATATGCGGGAGTGTTCCCATTTTTGCCACTGCGAGCAAGTCTTCAGTCTGACAGATCAAAAGGAGCTCAGGTCCATATAGTAGTCACATACAGCCGCCACTTAAGGCCCAAAGTTATGATCGCCCGTAGGCTCACTACCAGCCAAATATGACCCCTATCCCCTTCCAGTGATCCCGTCAAAAATTGACAGCCAGGCTGAACGATACCCGCACCCAACAAAAGCGAGTCCCTTAAAATTTTGAAATACTTGATTCCGCCCTAAGTCGTCCCAAAAAAAAAAATTTTTAAAGATAGCTCAGAAATATTATTTTAAAAGTGTCTGACAAAAAAAAATGAGGTTATGTATGCCTAAATCCAAAATGTTCACTGCGTCCAAAAAATGAACCTAATCATTAAAAAAAAATGCCCCTTATTTTGCTGGAACGTTCGAAGTACCCAATAACTCAAATGCACCTTCACAACACCAAACAACATCTAAAGACTAGAATCCAACAACACAAATTGACTGCAGGGGAAAAAATAAAGACAAATCCAATAAACGCACTAGCACTACATCATTCACTGAGAGACATGAATTCAATTTTGAAGAAGTCAAAATCGTGGACAGAGAAAATAATCGCTATAAGAGAAACATCAGCGGAATGGCCCAAATATTCCAGAACGATACCGTGAACATGAGAACGGATACAGATAGATCGAGCGTTCGCTACAACCATCTTTTGAATAAATATAAACAATTTTTCCGCAATAAACCAGACTTTAGCACCCGTCTAATTCCAGGTGTTCTCGTTCGAGAATACCGTACTACGCGACAAATTGTACTTATCATCTGTTGTTGCTTTTTGTGTTTTTTTTCCTTAAGTTTTCAAATAGTTGTAAATTTTTATAAATGAAGAAATCTATTTGGTGCTCATCCCCGTACTATCCATACGAATGCTTTTTCCGACCATAGTGTTCCAACAAATCCATCATTTGATAAACCATGTGGATTTTCAGTGAAATAATCGATCTATTGGAGAACAATTTCGTCTGACCCATTGAAAAGGTAGATCTTTATTTGCTTTTTTTTGCTATTATTTTAATTAATGGTTTATGTCACTTCTCGTATCTTGTTATATTGCATTTCATATGTTGTGACCATTTGGTGATAGTTATTTGTTGTTTTTTACCATATTTTTGTTCCCTTGTGTGTTAACTTTTAACAATCATGTTTTTATTAACATAAGATATTAAACATTTCATGTATTTTCAGCCTTGATAAAGACGGCAAATAAACGTCGAAACGTCGGCAATTTGATACTCAGACTACTCATTGTGTCCTATTCCCGCTACCTCGAAACCCACTTCTGAGTGGAGGATGCAAATACTACAAAATGATTAACAAATATGTACAAAGGTTTCTGCTGTATAACTTTTAGTTTTCTTCATGTGTTCATACAATTCCAAAGAATATTGTTTTGTGTTGCTGAACCTGTCGGTTTTAACGACGACAATGTACCTCTGATTGAGCGGAGTTGTGTAGCTCGTAGCTTGACGTAGCGTAGTCGTGTGGCTCGCAATCAAAGGGTACCAATGGCTGCTGGGCGACCGATCAGGTTGAACAGACAAGCATCAACTTCTTATCCATGGAATGATTGTTCTCAGCAATACGACATGAAAAACAATATTGTTGGTGTCAGAATTTGTTTTTACTAGAACATTACACTTCTTGGAATTTGTAATTTCTCAGTGCACTCTTCAACGCACGGTTGTTACAGATGAGTATAATCTCATAGAGAGATTGTTGCTGAAAATAATTTGAACATACAAATCAGACTGTGCTGCGATTTGTCATTAATATTCAATACTGAAATTAAAGATTCAAGATTAAATTTTGATTTAGACAAAGATTGATCTTTGCTCCATATAAAAAAAAGGAAGGTTGCTCTGATCTTGATCAGCCAAGACTATGTTTTACAAAGAATAAAAATCAGAATTCAAAACAATTAAGTTTGAAGAATTTTATATCCGAAAATGACTTCAATTGCAATGATATTCAGAGGAAGTATATGAGAACTATCTTTGAGCAATCGTCAAATACATCTTCATAAAGTTTCCTGTAAGATGAAAGAATATTCCAAATTCCAAATATAAATATATACATAATATATATATATATATATATATATATATATATATATATATATATATATATATATATATATATATATATATATATATATATATATATATATATATATATATATATATATATATATATATATATATATATATTCATACATATATATATGATTGCTCCACCTAGGTCGGAAGCAAAAATCGCAGCCCTGTGATAATTATTACCAAATCAGAAGCTTTACAAAAAAGTACATGCCCAAGACCATGAAAAATGTATAGTATTCAACTATATCACATACTTCTTGTGATCGACACCAGAAATATATCCAAAATGTAGTGTAAGTGCTACCATAATATTTGAGAAACCCTCTTTCAACCCCAATGAACCCTTGTCAGAGAAACCAATGAATACAGATGAGACTGAACACAGATATTTTGATTAATTCGACAATATTACATGTGATATTTATAATTCCACCTGAACTCAGTTGAAAAATGAATAAGGTACTGCACTGAAATCAAATCATGGCTTGACCTAAATAAGTTTAATTGCTGTTTACTGAGCAAAGTTTATCGATGCACCAAGATAACGAAACTTTATGGAGAAATATCCCACGTTCACGTTATACAATATTTCCACATGATATATATTGAAATGGTCAAAAAATATTCCTACATACCTCGATATCACACTATAACTCACTGCTTTGGAATCACTTTCGCAGAAGAAACCAAATCGTACTGTCAAATTCTTTGCGCTCGCTCGTCTTCTCTCAACTCTCATCACTGTTCGCCGTTAGATGGCACTAAGTTTTGAAATAGTGATTGTTAGATTGGAATTAATAAGATCACTTGAGCTACTCTTGATAATTTTGTATCTCTGAGCATATCAATAAGAAATGTAACAGATATATCGTTACATTGGTTATACATATCATTCAAAATATTCCAGAGAAAATTATTCGAAATCTTTCAACAGATGTGTGTCGAACACATATTTGTGGAAAAGCTTCAATGACATCAATATCAATCTTAACTACTTCAAGGAATTTATCAGTAAAGGACACTAGTTTTTTATCCACCCTGTATATTTTATGTATCTGCAGAGTGAACTTTCACCGTAAACCATCGAGTTTATAATCGACTTTTCCGGAATTTCAGGCATTTGGATATATCAATAAGCAGGCCTGGTGCAGTTTCATGATAAATACATAGTAGATAGGTCAGTTTAATTCAGGAGATGGTAATATCATCAATCGCAATTGATATTGGTTTCCTACAAAATATATGTAAAGGAATAAAATTCCACCGCTCAATTTTTTGGAAATCAGTGAAAAACTTTTCTTCACAATGGCCATTTGAAATTTTGGAAAAGTTATCTTTAGCACCCTAAATGATCTAAACAGTTGAATTCAGAGCGGTGATGCAATGAAGACATTTGATCAGCATCTCGAGTTCTGCAATATATAAAATATTCGAGCAAATTCACCGAAAGCCAATTTCCCATTGATGCGGTGCGAGGTCCTTTGACCGTAACATTGCTCATTCTTTCACTTACATTAACAAAGTCACACTGATCATTGTGACAAGATCTAAAGATATTTAATCATCTATTCGAACAAAAATTATATAAGGTGAATATTTCATAATCATTACGAAAATAAATCACTCTGATCCTAAAAAAAGTTTTCAACTCCCATCAATTGGTTGATCTCATCATGGAGAAATCATTGAAGATGAACAATCTGTTGATGGATGGAGAATGATCACTCAAAAATAGTAACCAAAAGTATCATAATCAAACAGAACAGTTCAGCACATAGGAAACTATCAAGAGTACATCCAAATATAACGATGCGTCCAAAACAGAAGAGGGCGGCAGCAGTGTTCACTACTTTGACACATAAATCTTGCTGCATATTATCAAAAATCACTTCTGTCTTCCCTGGACAACTATGCGCCATCCTGAAAGCCTTGGAATATCCAAGAAGTCAAAATTTTCCAAAAGCATTTGTCATTTCAATCATTCCCTAAGCTCACTGATCGCTTCATCCCAAATATATCCCACCAATCCAGTCCTTTCATTGATTGAAAATTATCTTGAGCGCCCACAACAAATCAACCAAATCATAAAATTCATTTGGGTGCCATTTCACATGGGTAAACAACGAAACTAAATTGTGGACCAACTAGCAAGAGACTCAATAAATGAGGAAGAAATCCGCCCGATATCAATAACTTTAAAATCAGACTTCAAGCAAACCCTGAAAGAAACAATAACATCCGTATTGCAGCCTAAGAGAAAAAATTAGGAGTCCAAGATCGCTGTGGTGAAAAAAATCTGTTCTTCCCTGGAAAAAGAATCCCCTGTCCAGAAAGCACCAGACTGCGTCTGGGCCATAGGCGTCACACCCACAGCCACATACTCAAACGAATAGACAAGCCACGCTCTGGAACATGTCAATGCAATCTCACAACTAAGCATATTTTACTAGAGTTCCCAGCACACAATTACCAGCATCAAACACATGGAATCCCGTCAACTCTATATGAACTTTTGAATAAAAACTATGATATCTGCAAATTAAGTAAATTTTTCAACTGATATTGATATAATTATTGAAATGTAATGCAATTTATGTATTAGTTGATTTGTAAATTACTCAACGTTGTCTTTAGACCTTCAAGGTTGAAGGGACAATAAAAATGAGTAATAAATAAAAGACTCATATGGAATTCATACGAAATATATCGATAATAATCTATAGCAAGACAGGCGAAGCAGCGGTTGATAATCTATATTGGAACAATCTTGAAATATTTTCTATCAATTTTATTCGTAAACGCGAATTAGTTCGCGTTTTTTTTCGACCCGCAAATTGAATTAATTAACGTATCAAACCACGAATCGATTAAAAAAAATTTGATCGCGGATTCAATTTTAACCCGATCCGCAAATCGATTCACGGACTAATTTGAACCGCGGTTGCAAATCAATTTAATTCGCGGGTTGAAAAATTTATCGTTTTACCGCGGAGCGGACTTTTTACCGCGAAGCGATCAGTGTCGAAACGTTTTTCTACAACACATGCTTCTGATTCGTAAGCCACAAGTTCACGATCCGCGAATTATTTTGACTCAATCTGCGATTCAATCCACGGACTAATTTGATTCACGTGTCGAATTTCAGTTTGAGTTTCACCGTGAAGCGGACATGTTAGGTTTTCCAAAGACATTTCTGATTTGCTCAAGCCCAATTCGGGCTTCAATTCTCAAACTAATTTAATCTTGTGCTGTAAACTAAATCAATGCGTGAGTCGAACATTTTCAACCGCGAATCGGTCAGTGTCTTTCTTACTTCCGGATGCTCCGCGGATTTGCGATCCGCGAATTGAATTCCAACGATCTGCGATTTCATCTAATTCAATCCGCGGCCATGAATTAATTAAATTCGCGGGTCCAATATTTTTAATCGCGAAGTGGTCAATGTCATCCTAAAACACATGTTTTCGATTGTTAATGGGAAAATGATGTTTTTTCAATCACGTGTCAATTGTGGACTTGTAAAAATTCTAGAAAGAAAAAAAAAGGATAACAAAAAAAATTAATTCAAAATGCAGCAAATGCGAAAACAACATATAAAATTGCGTCAAAAAAGTATAACTGTTATACAACGAAGAGCGTAATAATCTTTGAAATGTATTCATATACAGAAACACCGGGAGGATCGGAAACTACAGGGGATGAAGAAGGAACTATGAGGAGAATTTCCCGAGAGGACACACCGAAAAACAGACAAAGACAGGGAAGCCAAAAGATAAAAAACACACTGCCAGGACAAAGCGCAAACACCACCAGTTATAGGAGAATCCCCAGAAAAGGAAAAGAAAATAGACGAAGACAGCCTATAAGACAAAAGAAGAAGGAGAAGAAGAAAATGACAAAGAAAAATACTACGACGAATAATGGAACAAATAATAAACCAGATAGATACATTAACGAATCGGTAGCCAAAGGAAATGAGGAAAGATCTCTGTGACAAGAGGAGACCAACAGGCGGTGAGGCAAGCAACGCAAAACATGACAACAACACTAACAAGACTGATCAGAATCCTAGGAAAACAGTCGACGGAGATAACACGAATATAGGGTCAGGTGAACTTGTAGAAAAAAAAACTACAAGGAAACCCAGGATACCCATACTAGTACGACACCCAGATCAGCAGAGCCAAACAAACATTAACTCCCCACAGCTAGGATTTTTTCACGCCAGGGGCCCGCAACAAGAAAAAGACGGAACATACGCACAAATGCTCGCAAGACATCAAATCGTAACAACCAACACACAAAACACTAGGACATATGCAGCAACAACAACCAGGGGAAACGAACAACAGCGTCAATAGACCACTCCACCCAGGAAGCATGAACTGATTGTACGGATTAACGAGAACTGAGACGCAAAACTGACCCTAGAAGCCATCAAGAAGACACTAACGACTGAAGGAACTAAGGGGAAGAGGAATGAGAAACAGAAAAGGAGGAATAATAATAGAGGGAAAAAACAGATGGAAAAAAAAAAAAAAAAAAGGAAAGCAAGGGGAAAGAAAAAAAAGGGGTGGAAGCAGGGCTGACGGAGAAGGAATTTGAAAACGCCCTCATCAAAGAAAACCCGCACATCATAGAAGATATGGAGGAGAGACCAGAAATTAAAATAATACATAAAAGAGCATGCAAGAATCCAAGGAGGGAAATTGGACACTGCAAGTAGACCCCCAACTCTTTAGGAGGTTGATCAAAGCAGAAGAAGTAAGCATAGATCTAGTAGCCTGCAGGGTCGAGGAACATTTGAGAGTAGCTTTGTGCTTCAAATACCCGAAGTTTGGGCACGTAGCGAAATACTGCAAAGATAAAGCAAAATGCAACAGATGCGAGACTGAATCAGACGAGGCGACAGCATGCGCCAGTGAAAAGCCAAACTGCGTAAACTGCGAAAGAGCGAGAATAACCCCAAGGGAACATGGAGCACGAGACACGAGATGCCCAATCTACATGAGGAAGATAACCCTGGCCAGAAGCTATTTAAATTACAGCAGCAATGGATAATAAGGTAATAACATGTATACAAGTCAATCTAGGAAGCGTAAAAGCAGCAACAAATCTCTTAACTAAAAAAATGCAAGAAGAGAAAATAATGCAGGAACCATTCAATAATATGATAGTGCCACAAAATATCCAGATACATAAGAAAAACGAAAAAGCAAAAGCGATAATACTCACAAACTTTAGAGACGAAAAAAATATTTGGGAATAGCAGAACTAATGAACAAAAATAGCAACAAAAGAGTATTTACGACGAGCCAGGAGGCAAAAGAAATAAGAAACTCGAAGAAAATAGCGAAAAAATTGAAGATCTCAGAGAAAAAGACTTAATTGGAGGAGACACAAACGCCAAAAACACGGTATGGGGAGGGAAAGAAACGGACGAACAAGGAGAGATGCTGATGAACTGGGCAGTAACAAACAATTATCTGATAGAGAAAAATAGAAGGGACATCGCAACATATAGCTGCACCAGGGGGTAGAGTTGGATAGACGTAACGCTATCCAAAGAAGTAAACGGCACAGACTGGCAGGTCCAAGAAGAGGAGTCAATGAGCGACCATAGATATATAACATTTGAGATAAGAACTACCACAGAAAGTCAAACGACGAAATAAAAAGAAGATCTACGACATAAGAAGAACAGACTGGGAAAAATTCGAATGCATACTGAAAGAATACGAACACGATAGCAGCCAGGAGCTAGAAGTACAAGCAAAAAAAAAACCCCAAAAAAAAGAAATAGAGAATCGAACCACGAATGGTGAAACGAGGAACTAGAAAGAAAAAGGTAACAGGCAATGAAGCAAGAAGATTCTGGCAAAGCGACAAGGAGAACAGAGGAAAAGAAAGAAAACAAAGACCAGAGGGCGGAATACAATAAGATGATCAAAACAACCAAAAGAGATGCGCTACAAAGATACATTACAGAACAGAGACAGAACGACCCTTGAGGAGTCGCATACTCCATAATAAGAGGAAAAAATTAAGCACAAACAAAAATGGAGACAATACAAAAATAAGATGGGGCATAGACAAAAAATGAAGAAGAAACCATCCAGTACATGATAAAAAATATTTCCCAGAAGACGACAAAAACCAAGATGAGGAAACACACAGACAGACAAGAAATGACGCAGAGCAACAACGGGACGGAAAACTGGACTAACCCTCCACCAAACAAGAACTGAAAGACGTAATGGAAGAACTACAGAAGAACAAGGCTACAGCGGTGGACGAGGCGGTCAAACATACCGAAGAAGCAAAAGGAGAATTGATGCTAAAAATCTACAACAACAAGGAAAGTTTCCCAAAATTTGGAAAGAGGCTGACCTCGTTTCGTTCCCGAAGAATAAAGGAATGAGATCGATATCATTGTTACCAACATCAGGAAAGGTCCTCGACAAATTAATAACAGGAAGGATACGTTACCACCTAGAAGTCGGAGGAAAACTCGACGATAGACAATTCGGTTTCAGAGAGGGAAGAGGAACTATAGAAGCCACAAAAAAGTAATAAGTAAGATCAAGGAAAATAAAAATGAGAACATTCAGTCTCTGGTGGTCACATTGGACATATAAAACGTCTTTAACGCAGCCTGGGCCCCTATTATAAGACAGGTAATGAGAACGAAGGAGGTACTGAAAAACATAGATGACATCGCATATGATTTCCTACACAACAGAAAAATAAGATCGCACAAAATAGATAGATAGATAGATAGATTTATTTCACAACTTTACATTAAATGTTTGCTGCAAGTCAAGAGTTACAAGAATTATACAAGATATACATATAAAAGTCCTAAAAAAACACAATATAAATATATATATAATATATATATAAAACAATATAAAAATAAAAATTATGAAAAAATTAAAAAAAAAACATCTATAACAAGCACGTGTACAAAAAAATGAATAGACCCAAGCAGACATGGAGGGAGGATGCCCACAGGGATCGAGTTTAGGACCAATGCTGTGGATTCACGTGATGGAGGAGTAGTTCAGGAAGATTGATGAAACAGAAACAATAGGAAGAATCCTAGTACAGGCCTTTGCGGAAGACCAAATCCTGGTATTCTCTGGAAAGCCAGCAAAGTCAATAGAGAGGAAATGGAACATAATATGGAAAGCATGCAATCGATGGGCAACAGAAAACAAGCTAACTTACAACAAGAGCAAAACTGAAATAATGTTCATCACAGGCAGCAAAGAAATAAGACCACCCACCATCAAACTAGAACAAACGATACCAACACTACAAAACTCAATAAAAAACCTTGGCATAAATATAGACAGAAAACAACTATGGATCGACCATGTAAAAGCTATAAGGACAAAAACATTAGAAATTCCAAACAAGCTCTTCGTGATAGCCGGAAGAGAATGGGGAGCAAACAGGAGAAACCTAAAATTCATATATGAAAAAGCTAGAAAGCCAATGATTCTCTATGGTGCAGAAATCTGGGGAGAGAGAGCTGAAGATAGTAGAATCATCAAACACCAGAGAGTTACGGAGATGCCATTTCTATTATCGATAACAAAAGCCTACAGAACAGCTCCAACAGAAGCACTCAATGTACTCGCAGGAACAGTACCGTTGGAAGTCGAAGCTCGAGGAGAATACGAGCACAAAAAACAAAACGAGAAGGCACACCAAAAAATTGAATACAACGTCAGAAATAAAACTCACCCAGCTGAAACATTGAACAGAGAACAGGAAAACAACAACAAAATATACACTGACGCGAGCGTCAAGGAAGAGAGCAGAACATATGACTAGCCAGAATAACACAAGAGAACATATGGCAAACAAAAGGAGGAAAATTAAGTAATGGAAAAGACATCCACAGAGCAGAACTCTACGCCATACTAAAGGGAATACTGTGGGGAATCAAAATAGACCCACAATAGACAATTTGCAAAAAATGTCAATTTCCAAATCATGAACTCATTATGAATAGCCAAAAAGCAAACGAGTATTCAATAAAAGAATAAGTTTCATATAATTCATATATCCTGTAGAATCCACTCTTAAAATTTGTACAATCTGTCGATGTCAAATGATAGCAAACACGCCTTCTATTGGTGTGACGTCAAATGGTTGTAACTGTCTAGTTTGAAGGCTGTTTTGTTTACCTTCAGTTTTCAGTCGCAGTTGGGATGGAGGAAATTTTACGCGCAGCGTTGCCAAGTTCCCCAAATATCATAGCCGCGATTTTGATGCTCATTTGTGCATATTTTTTCCCAATAATGAATGATTGTTGATGATTTTCGACCATGATTCATAGATTAATTCTTAGAAATCAATTCGTATATATGTTATGGTTATGAGTGGAAACATTAAATATAATAACATCATTTTTGGCATATTGTTACTGATTTCTCCAAAGATAATGGTAATGAGTGATTTTCGACCAAAATGATATCAGTTACCCATAGAATACACCTGTAGTAGTCTCAAATACATTGGGGCACCGCCTCGGAAACAGAAAAGAATAAAAACTGTAATTTTTTACACATTTTCAGTTTTATCTCGGTTAATACTGGACGAACGTTTACAATTTTCCACCAAAACGAGCTGAGTAACCCATAGAATATACCCATAGTCTCAAATCAATTTGGGGCACCGTCCGGAATGCAGGAGAAAATAGAAGCTGCCATTTTCAAATTCAATGAGAATGTCAAAATTCAATGAGAATGTCATGTGCTGCGTAGACGTGTTTTTGCTACCTCTAGCAACTTCTCAGTTATCCTTTTTAACACCAGTTTTAGTAAAACGATAAGAAGTGCAAGTGTTAGTTAGTGAAGTTTATTCTCAAATGAATGCGTAATCAAATTCCCAAACTTGAAGCCTACCCTACTAATAGGTAAAATATATCAATATTTATCTACAACTATCACCGGCCATAACTCGTATTTCAACGACCAAGGTGGCAAACACAGGCATGCGCGATTGGAATCAACAACTGATAAGAATCTCAACTTCAGTCAGCGTGTCGGCGATCAGCTATTTTCTTTGGTTATCAGTTGTCCTGTAGCAGTAGAGGAAGTACGGTCATGCCGCGGCACAATATGACATCGCTATCTCAGACAAATTTCGAACTACGCTCGCAAAGGAATGCTTCCAATGATTTGTTACACGAGTCCACGATAAAACAAATTATCAAACAGGTATCCGAAAATGTATCTGCTAGTATAGAGTCGAAATTTGACGAACTGCAGCAGACTTGGGTGTGTTCAAATGCAAGTTGAACAAAACACTCAGAAAATTAGCCAGCTAGACCAACGTCTCGACCACTTTGAACAATATACTCGCAGATGCTCACTGAGAATTTTCGGAATCGAAAGTTCCTCTAGTGAAAATCTATTGGCAAATATCCATGACCTTTTCACAAATGAAAATTAAAGACGTCGCACAGGCCTATATAGAACATACCTACAGAATATCAGATAAGGTGGTACTGGTTAAACTTAAATGTTTTGATATGAAAAAACATATTTTTAAGTCTAAATCCATATTGAAAGGTACTAACTTTTCGATAAAAGAAGATCTTACGCCCCAACGCTAGCAATCAGTCATTGCACTGGCAAAAAAATTCGGACAAAAGAATGTCTGGACAATCGACGGGAAAATTCGTGTTATTATCAAAGGTAGGATAATGAAACCTACCATGGATGAAATTCAAGCCCTGATTGAGGAAATGGAAGAAGCACACCAATCGTCATGAAATTTCGAAAACACATTTGATTCAAGTAACATTATTTATGGAGGCCTGAATCTTCACTTATTCTTTACACTGTTTTTGCCACGATATGTTTAACATTTTTATGCTAAATTTTTGTTTTTTGTTTCTGTTTTTATGAAAGTTTCGTTTCCATTTAAATCATTTTTTGGGAACTCTGATTCCGCAATCTCTCTTTTTATTTTTATTTCATACGATATAGGTACCAACGTTTTTGTCACTGTATAATGATAAGGTGAAATAATTTATTTGATATTATATTAGGCTGATTCTATGAGTGCATTAAATGCACTCTCTTTCTTTGATCGTTTTGCATTTGTTACCTCTTCTTGACTGTAAATATTCTTTCAATAATTAGAATAATATGTTGGAGGTAGGCACATTCATTACTATGATTATTATTTTTTATTATCATTGTTATTATAAATGTACATGACATTGTTCATTTGAATCACACTTGGTTGGGTGGAAGAATAGCTATGAGCTAAACTCCGCCAAGTAAAATAAAGTCCATTTATTATTATTATTATTATTATTTTTGACATATTTCATTTCGTCCAATAATAACTTTGACAAATTCAGATTTAAAACCGTGGACAAAAATTTCGGATCCCCAAATTTATATGGGAATATAGGCGCATTCTATTCTATTGTTTTGGTGAAAATATACATTCGTCCAGTATCATTAACCGAGATATAAGGGAAAATATGATAGTTTCTATTTTCTGCTGCCTTCCGGACGGTGCCCCAAATTGATTTGAGACTATGGGTATATTCTACGGGTTACTCAGATCATTCTGGTGAAAAAAATTTTAACGTTCGTCCAGTATTGACCGAGATAAAAGCGAAAATATGTCAAAAATGACAGTTTTATCTATTTCCTTTCTTCCAGACGGCGTCCCAGATTGTTTTGAGACTATATGTGCGTTCTGTCGGTTATTTCGAATGTTTTGATGAACAAAACATTTTAGTTCGTCTAATATTAACTTTGACATATTCAGCTTCAAAACCGGGGACAAAAAATTTCGGCGCCCCCAATTGATTTGAGATTATAGGTGCATTCTATAGGTTATTATGATTGTTTCGGTGAAAATATGTTTGAGGTTCGTCCAGTATTAACCGATATATAAGCGAAAATATGTCAAAAATGACAGCTTCTATTTTCTGTTGTCTTACGGACGGTGCCCCAAATTGATTTGAGACTATGGGTTACTCAGATCGTTTTGATGAAGAAATTGTTAACGTTCGTCCAGTATTAACCGAGATAAAAGCGAAAATGTGTCGAAAATAACAGTTTCTATTCTTTTCTGCCATCGAGGTGGCGCCCCAATTTATTTGAGACTACAGGTGTATCTATGGGTAACTGATATCAATTTGGTCGAAAATTTCTCATCGTTTGGCCATTACCTTTGGAAAAATCAGTAAACATTTGCCAAAAATGATGTTATTATATTTAATGTTTTCACTCATAACCATAGCTTGTAGCAACTTGCATATCTTCCGAAAAAAATATATGTTATTCTGCATCGTACATCATTCATTTCTGTACAATTGGTGAAATCCATCACGAATATTTCACTCAGAAATAAATTAAAACAAGAACTGGGATTCAAATTCACATGTAAACGCACGCGCTTCTTGCGGCCATCTTGTGACGTCAGATGACTCGTATGTGTTATTGTTGTCATTTAGAATATTAAAGTATATTAGTATCGGGCTCTTCGATATCGCTGTAAACGTTCTGGATATTTAATTTGCTTGTGTTTGTTCTTGCTGGATGACTGTAGTGATATCATGGAAGGCAAAACCAAAGGATTTCACAAATATTATATTGTTCCAATGTGCAATAATACGTCCTCTAGTAGTCCCAGTGAATTGTTTTTTTTTCTGTGTCCAGACACGACAAGAAACGGCGTAAGTGGTGCCAAATAATGGAAAAGGAACCTCTTTCCAGGGTAACAAAGTTACTGTTGCGAGGATCATTATGATGTGAGCTTATAGTTGTATTTAAGTTAGAATTTCTATATTCATATTTATCGTTTCTGTGGAGCTTCATGAGTTTTATAGTGAACAAAGTGCAACAGAGTCAAGTAAATATTCATTCACATTATAGAAGTAAGATCACAATAACAAGTCGTCACTGCACCAGCAAAAATGTTGCTCTGTCCCCTAATAAAGCAAAAATGATCGATGAATCTACATCTCCGATAAAAATCAAATCATCAGATTACATATTTTCTTCAAGTGATAGTGCCACCCTTTCCGTATCAACTGATGAATCGTTCAAAGCTAACAGTGAAGAACAAAGCTCTAATTGCAGCTTCGATGGAAAAATTTCCAAAAAAGTTTTGATGGAAAAATTTGTGAGTGCACATTGATGGCAATTGAAAAAAATTATCGATTATTTCTTGGACTTCCAGAAAACTCATACTATTTGATTGAATAACTGTCTCAAAATATTCCTTGCCGTCTTTTGAACGTGCTGATTACACTGAAAAAAATGATGTTAGAAGACTCATTTGCTGTTTTAGCTGTACATGTTGGGATGTCACTCAGTAACATCAGTGGAATTTTCAAGAATACTATGCCTGTAATGGCACTGCATATGGAGAACCTTTTGTATTGGCCCAAACCTGAACAAATTAGGTTACATTTACCTATACCATTCCGAGCTGGGTATAACAAGGTAGTATCAATCATAGACTGTTTGGAACTACAAATTAAAAAGCCCAGTGATCCTGTACATCAAGCTTTGAGTTGGTCTCAATACAGATCCTGTAATACCATAAACTATCTGATTTCTTGTACACCTGATGGGCTCATAAATTTCATATCATGTGGATATGGTGGACGTGCAACAGATGCTTCGATTGTGGAAGACTGCAACTATTTGGACAATTCAGACCCTGGGCTGGCCGTTATGGCAGACAGGGGTTTCAAAAATATTGCTCATCTTTTGAAGCAGAAAGGGTCTGAGCTGATACGACCACCTCCAGTTTTAAAAGGTATTGCTAGAACAAAAGAAGAAGTGAAGTCAGCGGAGAGAATTGCTGCATTACGTATTCATGTAGAAAGAGTAATCGGAAGACTCAAAATGTTATTACCTCATGCATGTGTAGATAACCATATGAACCAATATATGGATTATGTAATCAAAATTGCTTGTGGTATTATAAATTTACAAGGACATTCAATAAATATTCAACTGTGACTCAGTAAGTGTATTGTGTTTAGCCATGACTGCATATCTGAACGTGATTTTCAATTATGATTAACTTTTTATTGTAACAATTTTCGATATTGTCACGAATAAAAGTACTTTACTCTTATAACGAATTCATATATTTTGACACTACCCATATACAACTGATAAATTTTAATATTTAATTATACAAAATTAAGTTCGAGGAATAAAAAATAAAAAAAGTTTTCCTTATATCACCAACTTACGTGGATACTGTTGAACCCTTCAGCATACATCATTTCTTCAATATTTCAAAAATCACATGTTTCTAGAAATCTTCCAGTGTAATGTACCATCACCATGTATAGCAATGTTTTGAATATTAGAATCTTTGGTCGCCACTAATATTTACCGATTGATATAAATCCTGTTTATTCATAAGAATACGACAAATATTATGTACGAAGAATTGTCGAATATCGCATTATGTTAATAGTAATTAATCTTATCTGACCATTTTCTTATTTGTTACGATTATACTCTATTTGTAGCTAATTATGATAATAGAATATTAATCGGAATAAAAGAGATGAACAAATTGAAGTGAAAAACACAAATAAAGAAGCTTACCAGACCGAAGAAAGAGTCACCATAAGAATTCAATTACGATTCCAAGTCAAAAATCTCTATTCATTCTAAATCCAAACTGTATCAAGTATAACTCTACAGACTGCTTCAACCTACAAACTTACATACAGAAATCTAAAAGTTCCTAGAAGTGTTGTGTTTTCCTGACTTGACAACTCACTACACTAGTTTCAACAACATATTTTCACAATACTCCTTATCATAATCTACATTGACAATACTAACTTCCTGTGAGGTTTCAAAATCTGGGTGAGCCACACAAAATTTTGCTGTTTTTTTATTAAAAAAATGCATCTGGAGCTGTAATTGAGGTAATATCGAGCTGCTGGCTCATTACTCTGAGTTATGTATTTTCTGAAATTTTTTTCATTCACAGGACATTTTATCTCTTCAGTAAAATCTTCACACATAGCATCTGCTGAGGCACCAACAAAAGGATGATTATTGTTGAGCATCAGCCCACATGGCTTTAATTTTTTCGCAAATATTTTCGACACAAGTACAAGGACCTTATTCTCTAATACACGACCTCTTTTCATTGCTTCTGTGTCTTTCATTTTACAAGCTCCTAAAATACCTTCTACAACTATGCCATCAACTTTCTTACAATGAAGAACACTATATGCTTTTGAAGCTGTGATTCTGGAATATCTCAACTCATGCCATAGTGGATTTTCAGATTGTCCTATGGTTTCGTTGCCCAGGAGATATCAGAGTAGAACAAATCTTTTGGAATTATGTTGCACTTCCGACTTATTATCTGATTTAAAATGTAGAAGATAATGGATTGATAATTTTTCTGAGTCTGGGAATATTTTGAAATATTTAGTCAACACTGTATCAGTTTTTCCATTTTTAACACTATATATAGTCCTCGATTCCCTCAAAAACACTGTTAATGATGGGATGATGGGTAGGTAATGATAATTTTCCCATTTCTGTGGCCTAAATGAATTTCAGTGATGTTTCCACAGAAGAAAGAACGGATTTCTTCCAGTAGCACTTGACATCTGTTGTAGATGGTTCTTGGCTTCTACGATGAATCCATGTCAAGAAAGCCACAACATGTTTGCACCCCCCTGTGAATAGGGAATACAGTTAATTATGTTCTGAAAAATTACACATCAATATCTTTCTTTGAACACCATCTTTTCACTAATATAACCACTTGGATAAAAGTCAGGGATATTGAGGAAAAGTTAACTGTCCAATATTGGTATCAAATATAGGTGTATAACTAACAAATATCCCAAATTTTTTTCCATGCGTTTAAAATAGATAAAGTAATATTTTATTGACATGTAACATGTCGAAAGGCCATCGACCAAGGTCCTTCAGCTTACGACACAACAGTTTTTGTGAGATTGGATTCCGAACTACTCTTAGCTCGTTAGCCGTTGCTTACATTGCACACTGATCATATGGATGAGATGCTAATGCTTTTGCACCACGGCCATTTGACTAGCAAATGTGTGATATTTGTTGATTTTTTTTAACTAACCACTTATAGTATGCTTTTGAACATGATATTATTTTCATTTCTGTTTCTTTTTGGTGAGACTCTATAGCCAAAATTACATTATGACAGATTATTTCTTTATATCAAGATCTTCTAGAAACATTGCAAGTCATTTTGAACAAGCATACACCATGGAACTAAAGTGAAGCGACACACATCAATGAAACGCTATGAATTTTGTTCTTCTACATCATCATCTAAATCAAGTTTTCTACAAATACTATTTGAATACTTCACCTTGAGATGCAGTGCCATCCTCACATTTAACAGACTCGACTAGTCCTTCTACCTCATTCCCTTTGCGGTGGCGAGCTAGATAGACAGATAGTTAGTGTTACTTTATACCTAACGGTGGGAAAGCTAGCCTCAAGGCAAATTCAGTTCAATGTCAGTGCCCCCAGTTCTTTTTTCGATGCTCATAATTAGAGTTTATGGATAAATGTGCGGTTCAACATTATGTGAATTCAAAATAAAACACAATAGTATGCCTCAGTATTTTTATTTGTTTATTATTTGCTATTATTGAATGTCTTGTGTGAGTTATGAACCAATGTCAGTACTATATACAGATACATTTTCATCATTTTGACAATACAAATGTACATTTTCCAGTTAACTTGAGTATTGCGAATGATATTATTAATTTTTTTCTGCATTCAATAAGCTGATTAATTAATTCAATCTGCTTCCGGAATTCATACTATATTCTTGAGAAAACGAGAAAAATGGAGAGTTTGTGTTGTATTGAGAACGATGAATCGTTAATTATCATCATATGATAGTGCTTCTTTATTTTTTTAATTCCGTATACATATCATGTGAGATGCTTCTGAGAGAATTCATCTTTCTAAAAATTTTGCACCATTCTCAACTATTTTTTTGTAATCAAATGTCAATTGATTTTTTATCACAGATATTTTTATCACTTTGACCCTCTTCAGTTATGTTGCAAGAGATTGTACATAGTATGCTTCAGCACCTGTACCATTAAAACTAATTATTGAATAATTTGGGAACTCATCCCTAAATTTACCCAAGACTGAGTTTGTATATTGAATATGTTAAGTTGAGTATAATTGGATGTATCAATTCTACTCTTATTGCTGCTGATGAACTCATAAAAATTGTCCATATTTACTTCCAGAATCAGAGATTCTTTGTCAGTGTACAGCAGAGAAGCATTCTGGCGGAATTCTTTTTTGTTTTCATTACTCATAAATGATTGAAATTGAAGATTCTCGAATCAAACCTGACAGAACAGCAGAAAAGGTACAACGATCTTGCAAGTGAACATGTAGCACAAGAAGCATGGAAAAAGGAAGGAAAGTTTTCATCAGCAAAATATTTTTTTTGAAACTCCCTCAAACTGTTGGCGTCACAAGAGTCAAATAAAAAAGACGATGGTATAATCATACCGATCACTGATAAAGCTTTGCAACAATTTTGTATTCAAGTGAATACGAACAATTAGATTATGTAGACTGAATATCTTGTGATGGATGCAAGAGGGGTCTTAATATGAACTGTGATGCCTCAATTACTGACGAAACTTTCAGTGATCGATACATCCGCAACTCTTGTGCTAATGAAAGCTTGAACCTAAATGAAACAACTTCTTATAAGTGCTTATATTGTAGTCGATCTCGACGTTACGGCAGACTGGTACGGTGCGATAGATGTGAAGGATGGATTCATCAAACGTGTGATGAAGATTCTGAATAAAATATTCTATCATAGAAAATGCTACTATAAGTTGATTATTTTAAATGAATTGTGGCTGGACTTTTTCTACGAAACTTTCAACTTATTGTCTGACGTCGGAAAAGTTCAATTAATTTTAACTTTTTTACGGCAATCGTGTAGTTTCAACCTCAAAAAATGGAAGAATACTAAATAATGGTCTAACGAAGCGAACAGTATTTTATTATCGAGCCTTCTACTACTCAAACTTGGAAGATAAAAGAGACCAAAGCGGTTTTGGCAACACAATATATATAAAAGAAGAAGTTTACAAGGGGCTTATCATATACAGGAAATGATATTAACAGATCAAGAAAAATATTTTAGTTATTTAAGGATGTCCTGTGATACTTTTAATGAATTATTGAATATAGTAGGGCCAAAACTAAACAGGATCTACTGGACGAGAGAGCCAATATCACCAAGTGAGAGACTGGAATTAACTTTGAGGTGGGTATTTGTGTTGGAGGTGAATCGCTATTGAAACTGACTGCTTCGGCGTAACCATTCTTGTCAATTTGTATTGCTTGTACACAAGTATTCGAGAAAAAATTTATTTTGGAAATGTTTGATTTCAGGTGTTTAGCAAGTGGCGACAGCATGGTTTCGATGTCTTATGCCTTCAGAATTGGCACCAGCACAGTCTCACATATTAAACGTGAAACATGTAACCTCACCCTCACCTATACATATTATATTATCTCTATTACTAGTTTCATTCTTTATTTTAGGCTCCGTCAAAATGTAGATCTTTTTTTTCAATTACAAAGGCAGTCACTGTATAGTTCTTCTAGCAGTTTGTAACGCCAATTATCAATTTACTATGTGGATATTGGTGGAGACGGCCGCCATGGTGATGGTGGAATATATAGAAATAGTGCCATAGGTACTCTAATGTGAGTGGAGGTCTTCATTTACCTTCACCTGCACCTTTAGATGATTATGAATATACTATAAACTACTTCATGGTTGCTGATGGAGAATTTCCTTTATCAACAACAATGATGCGACCCCATCCAGGACGGCTTCTTCCACAGAATGAGAGGATTTTCAACTACATGTTTGTAATTTGGAGTTCATTATGTAATTTATTGAACAGGGTGTTTCTAAATCACACAGATAAACTTTTACTTCAGATGAAATATTTGGATAATATTGAATAAATTCTTTGTACAAATTCAAAACATGTATGTTTTGTTACAAATTCTCGAATTAAAATTTAACAGAAGTCACTAAAATTCATGAACATAATACAAGTCAAATACATTCACTAAGAATCTTTCACATGAAATCAAGCTTTGATCAAAAATCTATTCTGCATTATGGTGTGAACACATAAAATTCCCTTCACAAACCAGCATAAATTCAAAAACCATTTGAAAAATATCTATTAAAATAAAATACAACATTTCAGACTCTACAATTTTTGTCGTTTTTTTT
The DNA here is from genome assembly GCA_018342105.1 of Gonioctena quinquepunctata. Classification (NCBI taxonomy): domain Eukaryota; kingdom Metazoa; phylum Arthropoda; class Insecta; order Coleoptera; family Chrysomelidae; genus Gonioctena; species Gonioctena quinquepunctata. The sequence continues at coordinate 27,339 of JAFIRS010002270.1, read as the reverse complement.
TCTCCTTATATGCAAGTTCCTTTATGTAATGTATAGTTTTATGTTGTAACCCTACCATGAACTGCAAAGTTTCTTGGTACAATGATTAAAAAAATTCAGTTCGAGTAGAGGAAGAAGGATGATTGAAAACGGAATATTGGCATCTCGTTGGCGTATTTACAGAAAGCCGATAATAGCATCATTACCTACTGTCGAGGCCATAGTAAAAGCCACTGTGTGTTTGCATAATTGGGTCATGATTTTTGAATCCAAAACTACCGACGATTATAAATGTTACTGCCCTCTAGCTGCATTTGATAGAGAGGATGGAATCAATGGAGAATAGCGTGATGAAACTGAAAATAGAAGTAATCTGATACCTATTAATAGAGCTAGTAGTAACATGTATGGCAAAGAAGCAGAACATTATGAGGGAAATATTGACTTCATATTTTATGTTTGAAGGTGCTGTCCCATTCCAATGGAATGAGTGAATCTTTTGAAACATTTGTTTATTTTGATATTTGCAATCGAATTAAAACGTATTTATTCAAAGAAGTAGTTCATGTTCATAACGTCAAGTTTTGAAAACGTAACTTATTCTTGAGATATTCCAAGAATATTTTCCTATCTGGAATTCAGGTATTTTTTTGCCCCTTCATATGCCACCTGTAGAAGTTTGATTTCTATTGATGTTCCCTCTCCTTTTTTTTTTCTATTAACTTCATTTACTTCATCAGGGGATGCCAATTGGCCTGAAATAAATGAATAGGTAAAACTCATAAAAAAATATATTTTGTTAACTCACGTTCTATGATTTAAGGTCCTCAGAAATGATATATTTTCATAGTACTCTCAGACTTTTGTTTTCTTCGCAGCTGATCCACTTTTTTGTGAATTTCATATTCACCTTTCACTCGAACATATATATATATATATATATATATATATATATATATATATATATATATATATATATATATATATCTTGAATTCCTCCACATTTGGTCATTAGATATTTTATTGAAAACTCTGGTTGTTCTGAAATGAACATACATGGAAGGAAAATAGTAACTGTGGTGGTTGAGGCAATAGATTTATTGCTTTTCTCTGAAACTAAATTAACCACTGAGCATACATACCACCAAATTCTCGATAAATCGCCAGGCATAATTCGTCTCTTATTGTTTTAGAACGTTGAATTAATTGGAGGAGACAATCCCACAGAGGAGGTCTGGATTCAACAAAGTTAATTAGTAGTTCCTCCATTTTCACTTCCTGCACTTCGAGATCATCAGTTTCCTATAAATAATTCAATTTGTAACATTTCTTTAAAACTGTATAGATTGTTTATTAACCTTATACCCTTCACCTTCACGTGCTCCTTCGTACTCCTCAAAATATTCACATTCATCTGATTGATTCATATTGTAATTTTTTACGAAAAATCACCTTAAATTGCATTGTCACTACAATAAAGTTACTAGTTTCGAAGAAATATCCCTACGTTTATAACTAAAGTTCGAGACGACCGGGAAAACAATTTCGTTTGTATGAACAGTGCTAAAAAATATGTGTACGATAGAAAACGTCAGTATGCGTATCGTATGTCGGATGTCGTGACTGTGAACAGTAGGCTTTATCCGTTTTTGGCAGGATCACCTCGACGAAGATGGTATAATAGAAGTGAAATGCCGAAACAAAATTAGACAATGTAAGACCAGAAATATATTACTTTTTCAAATATGGAGGACTCCGGCCTAATAGAAAATATTTTTATCGAAGACAGAGACTACTTGGGATAGTCAATAGGCCATTGTGTGATTTGGTTATATACACCTTCGAGGGAGTCACAATTGAAAGAGTCGAGAGGAACCAGGTATTTTTTAGGAACATTTTGTTAAAGATGGAATAATTCTATTGTTTTCATTATCTACCATAGCTAATTGGATTTGACGCGACACCAGAAAAAATGTCAAACTGGAGATACTTGAGAGACATGGAATTTCTTGCAAATTGTTCAATTGAAACTATAGAAACATATCAAATAAGAGATTGCCATTGCCGTGTGCAAAAACATAGAATAATTGGGTAACTAGATGGTAATAATTGGGTAACTAAGTTTGTAATAGACGTTTTATTGCACTAACTGAATGCGGATAATACATTTCAAATTATGCCAGAAGAAATGTATTCAGTTATTTTTGGCAGGTCTGGTAAATTCACCGAATATTTCTTAGCAAAGAAAATTCCGAAGCGTTTCTTTGCTATGCCTATACTCGAAATAATAATAATAATAATAATCATTGTTTAGCCATTATTGATTTCGTTAATCGAACTTTCACTTTTTGGATCCTTGTAATATTAACGGATCTAAAACGAAAATATATTAGAATACATTCTGCCATTTTGTTAGATACTATAATAAATATTTCAAAGAAGAGTCAATTAATATTGATGAGTTGTCGGTGCTTGACCACTACAAATGAAGGGACATTTTGTTATGTTAATGTAAGCCTGTGGAGGCCTTTTGAGATGTCAATGATTCGGAATGAACGGTTGCTCATGCACTCTGCGGATGTGAGAAATACCGAAATGGCAACGGTATCGTCGGGAACACATGATCTGTATGAAAGTTATATGATAAAAAAGGGGTTAGGGTAAGGCTGTGAGGGGAGGTAGATGACCTTCTGCAAAGATGGAAAACCGCTCGTCTTTGTCTTCTCGGTAAACAAATTGCGGCTTTTGTGATGTTACGGTAAGCCTGTGGAGGCCTTTTGCCATATCAATGATTCGTAATGAGTGGAGAAGCGTCAGTCAGAAAAATATATTCCTCAACTCCAGCACTCTATTCCTTCTGAATTATGTATATGGCCTCACGAAAGCTGTTCGATCAGGTTTGTGAAATGGATATCATAGAAATGAATACGACTTCATGTGTAGTAGAGGAAATGACTGATGTGGGATGATAGGGCTACTGGCTAACCACCCACTGCAAAAAAGTGTAACGCACCAAAGTTGATTCTATTGAACTGCTCTTCACCTGCACGTGGTTTAGGGTGAACGGACCGCGACCACGCGACGAATGAAATAGTGTGCAGACATTCTTGGGCGGCTGCGGATCGACCAACGAGGCTCTGGCAAACAGTCCCAAATCCGAGCTGTGAGCGCCGTGGCGAGGTATAAATGGCACGAGGTACACAAAAGAAGGAGTCCATCCGGGTGGCGGGGTTTTGCATGGTTTGCCTCCCGGATCGGTAGTGGTCGGCAGTGGCTTGCCTTGTCGTTTGTGTGCCGGTGCACAGATTCCCTCTGTTCACTCAAAAAACCAAAAAAGGAAGTTGTTGGCACCAAGGCAGGGAAAATGAGGAAAAAAAAAGAATATGTAGCACAGAGAAACACATACAAACACAAGATCACGAAAATAAAAAGAGACGCACTCAGACAACTCATTAGTTAACAGAGACAGGACGACCCCTGGGGTTTAGCATACGAGATCATCAGAAGGGGGAGGAAACAACATAACAACAATACAAAAAGACAACAAGTGAAACAGAAACAAAACTCGAAATGATCAAACAATACTTTCCTAAAGAAGACACGAACACCGAAACAAATACACATAAAATAATTAGAAACACCTTACAGAATGAAAATAGAACACAACAACAAAATGATCATCTTTTCACGGAATATGAGCTGAGGTAAATCATCTTACAGCTAAAGAAAAATAAAGCGCCAGCAGCGGATAAGATCCCTAACGAAGCGGCAATTCACATTCTAGAGGCCACAGGTTTCACTAGACCTGTACAACACTTGCCTGGCACAAGGCATTTCTCCAGCGATATGGAAAATAGCGGACCTAGTCTGGATACCTAAGAAAAACGGACACAGACCGATCTCACTGCTACCAACACTAGGAAAGATACTAGACAAACTAATCACATCAAGACTAAACCACTACACGGAGAAAGGAGAAAGATACGACGACAGACAATATGGTTTTAGAAAAGGTAGAGGAACTCTAGACGCGGTGAGAAATGTGGTAGAAAAAATCAAAGATAACAAACACAAGAAACTACACTCACTCACAATCAAGTTAGACGTGAGCAATGCATTTAACTCGGCATGGGCAGCAGGTATACTAAAAACACTAAGAGAAAAAAATACACCCAATGATATAGATAACATCGCAAACGACTTCCTAGGTAAAAGGAAAATCAGACACGAATACACAGTAATAGACATGGAAAGAGAGTGTCCACAAGGCTCCAGTCTGGGACCAACACTATGGCTGACAGTCATGGACGACTGGTTCAAAAAGATGAATGAAACAAAGACTATAGAAGAACGAGACCTAGCTCAAGCTTTTGCAGACGACCACATAGGAGCCGAATGGAAACGCATTTGGGAAGCGTGCAATAAATGGGCACAGGACAACAAGCTGGAATACAATAAAGAAAAGACGGAGTCTATTTTTACATCAGGAACAACTAACATAAGACAACCGGTCATTAAAATGGACGGAAAACAACTAAAAGCACAAGACCACCTGAAATACTTAGGAATAATCATAGATAAAAAATTGCTGTGGATAGAACACGTCAAGGGCATACGAACAAAAGCACAATAAGTGGCAAATAAACTTTTTATTGTGGCTGGCAGAGAATGGGGAGCGACAGAAGAAAACTTGAAGTTAATATTCGAAAAAGCTATCAAACCACTAATACTGTACGGGGCCGAAATCTGGGGAGAGCGTGCCACCGACAGTAGGATGAGGAAACATCTTGAGGCAATAGAAAGACCTTTCCTTATAGCTATAACAAAAGCATATAGAACGGCCCCTACAGAGGCACTAAACACAATCTCAGAGATAGTGCCACTGCAGGTTCATGAAATACAGGCCAAAGGAAAAAATACATCCTTCAAGAGAAATTCAACAACAGAATATAAACACGACAATTACATAACAATTTACACTGACGCAAGCGCCAGGGACGGAGCGAGAACCTATGGACTGGCAAGGCAAAAAGATAATAACAAATGGGATACAAAAGGAGGCAATACAAACAACGGGCAAAATATCGATAGGGCAGAACAATATGCCATACTCAAAGGCATAAAATGGGGGATGACTACAACGCCAGGTAAAAGTGTAACTATAATCACAGACTACAAGAGGGCCAACGAGGCTATCTACCAACATAAGAACAAATGCTATTAAAACTCAAATAGACCGGTACCACAAGGACGACAAAAACATAAAAATCCAGCACAAGAGTACCCAAACAGAAGGGTAGGGTATAAAAAGGGCAGATGAGGAAGCCAAGGCACACTGGAACGATGAAAGAATGGAAGACATACCTTTCACCAAAAAGGAATTAAATAAGGAAAAAAGGAAAATAACGTTACAAACCTGGCAACATCAATGGGAAACATCCACGAAAGGTAGAAGCGTACATAAAATAATAAAGCATGAACTGATACACCTAACCTGGAAGACTACACAATCGTTTACCGGACACGGCAACACTCAGGAATATTATCGAAGGTTCGCACTTAGGACAACAGACGGAATGTGCCAATGTAACATGGAAATAGAAAACATTGAACATATGATGGAAAGATGCAACCTAGACACGAGGATCATGGCAAGGAATACGCTGAGGGACATACTACGCAAGAGAAATGTGAACTACCCACCAGAAGAAAAAAATAGAGGACTACTAAGCAAAGACTTAAACAGAGACATCAACATGTGGGGAGAAGGCATTATCCAGGACGACAACTAACAACAAGGAAGAACAAAAAAAAAAGAAAGAGAGAGAGAGAGAGGAAGGAAGAGAGAAAGAGGAGGAAAGCAGGGGGTCTTCTTTCGCCGATAATTTTGAGAGTGCGGAGATGGGACGGGTTCTCATGACAGTGGCAAACTAGATAGATGGTAGTTTTTTGGCCTAATACCGAAAGGTGGTAAGGCCAGCCGTAAGGCAAATCACAAAATTATGTTCACTTCGGTGAATTTTTTATGACGAAGACCAAGAATAAAAACCCAAAGAAGAAAAAGAAAAGAGGGAGAAGAAAAGAAAAAAAAGGAAGTGTGGCGATGGGATGGGTTCCCTTTGCAGTAGCGAGCTAGATAGACAGATAGTGAGAAGGGCTTTATACCTAACGGTGGGAAAGATAGCCTTAAGGCAAATTCATTTCATTTCAATGTTCACTTGTGTCTTGACATTCACAGTGTACGGACTTGATACAATAAAGTATTTCATCAAACAAGTCATTATTAAGATCAGAACAGAAATGAAAATAGTTTCACTAAAGTGATCTGAAACGCCGGACGGAGCATATCGTACGATTTAGTTTCATCATATTCAATGGTATAATAAATTAAAACCGAGAAAAGTTAAATTTAGTCGAGAGAACAGTGAAAACAGGAACATTAGTGGAAACAAACGGGAAGTGTTGTTAAAACAATTGGTCAAACCAGGAAGTAAACAGGAAGAGACAGGATTCGTTAGAACAAGTGTCATACACAGAAACATATATACATATACATATAGAGAATAGACAGGTGAACGAGAGTGAGTGCAGTGAAAAAAACTAGAGATAAGATAGACAAAAACAAACAGACAAGAATAAACAATCAAATCCAAAACACAAATTTTCACGCCCGGCGGCATAGCGGTAAAATTAGTGGTACAAAAGACATTTAATGTATAAGGAGAACAGAACCCACAAAAGCAGACCTGACAAATCAATAATAAATCAAACAAAATCAAAAGTGCGCGGTCGACTGGTGAACGTGAGCTTTTCAAACTTTCTAAAAAACGCAAAGCCGTAAAGCAGCAATTTCTGGAAATCTCGAATCCCTGGGGATAACGGTTCTCAAAATAGAAGCCAAATAAAGGAACATAGGAGTGGCAAGAACAAAATCGTTAGAGGAGAAGAACGAAGCCAGGCCTTGAAAGCAACCCTGCGAGTCCTTAGGCCGCCCGGCCGGCCGATTTCGGGTGCGCCTCCAAGGAAGCGACCGGACGATAAAAAAATACGGCTTTTTCCGGTAGAGTGAAAACAGGCACCTGTCTCCTCCGACCCCGAGAAAAATTTTAGTTGTTTTTTTTATTTTTATTCAGAAATAGATACCCCTGCCTTTGTTTTCCTCTTTATTATGTTATTGTTTTTTTTTCTGATTAAGACAACATTAGTGTCAAAATCCTGAGCAATAAAGATAATTTCATTTTCATTATTAATAGCCGTACAGTCCTTCGAACATCCCCCCCAAACACCCGCAACTATGTTTTTTTAAACGGCCTGCATTTCAGGGGTGGAACAGAACGATTTGGAACTAGGGTTCTCCGACACCGTGGAGGATGCGGGACGCAGACGACGCCCTAGCTCAATCAACTAGTGTAGCTACCGATACCGCGATCACCGACAACCCTACTCTAAGCACGGCAGAAACCGTCCCCGATCCGCCAGACATGGACACGAGTAGCACGCAGTCAGAATCACCGATCCACCAATACTTCCTAGAGCACCCAGAGGAGAGTCCATACAACGCGGCGTTCTGGACCGACGACGCCATGGACCGGCGACAGGCATTAGCAGCCCAACAGACAACGGACAAATCGAAGAGAAAAGGGACCCGCCCGTACCAGTATACCTGCCCATAGACCAAGACCTTTGCTGGAGGTGCGGCAACCCCGGACATACCCGCCTTAACTGCACGAGGGCCCGAACCCTGCGGTCTGAAATGCACCCTGTCGAAGGAGTGTAAGTGCCCCAACCCCACTCAGTCGAGGAAGGAACGCCAACCACGGCCAAAACCGTATCCCACGCCCTGTCACCGATGTCGCTGCCCGGATCCCAGTCAACACGCAGCATGTCCCGACTGTGGATGTCAACATACATTCACCCCACAACGCCAGTAGCCTGAACACAATTATGTTTTTTTTCTCTCTGCCAAGTATTTTTCTTTGTGCATACACGTTTGAGTTTGAATTCACTATCAGGTAATTCTTTTGTGATTTATTTTTCCGTACATATGTAGCAGGTGGACCTACCACGAATAAAGGGTTCGTCTGCCAAGGGGGTAGGCACCTGGCGGGCACCTGGTGTATATAATGAGTTTTTTTCATAGATAAGATTGTGGGTAATTAAAAATGAAAAAAAAAAGGGGAGAGAGAGAAAATCGCGAAGTAATCCTTGTTTTCATGTATTCATTGTTTGTTTAACTCCGTCGAGGGCCATCCGGGCTCACTGGTGTCAACATGAAAAAAAAAGATTTTACTTTCCCGAAGTGGGAAGGGTGTGTGACGAAGTCACTTTTTTCCGATTTTCTACACAACCAAAAGCTCTTTGTACAGATTTAAATTCACACCATCAGTAATAATAGGTCTGAAAAACCCATTCATGTTCGTGATAAATCCGTGGATTACCCCTAACCCGATTAATAGGCTAAACACCCTCCGTAGATCACGCCGATACCGCGAGCGTGGGAGTGGTAAAGTATGGGCGATTGGTAATTGCGCGCGCCAGCGAATCGAGAACGAATGATTGAAACAACATCGATCGGTATTGGCAATGAACGTTGCGGAGCATATTCAGTTCCCTGGCAGAAGCGAGAGAAACCAGACCGTCCGTTCTCGGATCGCACGCAGCCTGTTGACGTCACATCACGTGAAACGATACCTGGGTGAATATACGAATTATAGTTCGTATCGAATCTTCACCAAAATCAAAGCGCTCATAATTGTGGAGGGGGAACAGCTAGAGGAAAGGAAACCGACGAATATTCTGAGCAGCGATTTTTCAATGAGGGAGTTGATCACCGAGCTCGAGCGAAAGTACCACAGCCGACCTACAGACGCAGTTGAACGAGTAGCACACGACCAGTGGACAATCCCAGTCGTGTTCCAAACCGTAGCATCAGCCGTCGCGACGCCCGCTTCCTGACGTCACTTCGTTGGTAAATGTGAGATTACAAGATCAGCAAGTGTCCGCCAGAGCGTAGGTAAAGACTAGAGGGGAAAAATCGCCTAGGCCTCCTTCAAGCACACTTCGGAGAATCAGAACCGGTGGAGACCGAGAACTGATCACCACGCGAGTTAGTGCCTCCGAGAGTATACCGAGTGAGTGGAAAGTGCCAAAGTACCGGTGAGCCTGCGCAGGGATAGTAAAGCAGTTCGACGAGTGTACCGTGCGCAGGAAACATAGTGTTAGTTTTCTAGTTAGCCGAAGTGGGTACAATCCGCCATGTTCTAACGGTCGCGCAGGACAGGACTGGGAGTAGGAAACATAGTGTTAGTTTGTTAGCCGAAGTGGGTACAATCCGTCAGTTGGGCCATGTTCTAAGGACAAGCCACACTAACGGTCGCGCAGGACAGGACTAGGAGTAGGAAACATAGTGTTAGTTTTCTAGTTAGCCGAAGTGGGGTACAATCCGTCAGTTGGGCCATGTTCTGAGGACAAGCCACACTAACGGTCGCGCAAGATAGAGCTAGGAGTAGGAACCGTGGAGTTGGTTCTCTAGTTAGCCGAAATTGTATGGAAGCCGTCAGTTGGCCCATGTTCTAAGGACAAGCCACACTAACGGTCGTGTAGAGTAGTAACAGGGCATAAAATCACTATAAAGCGAAACCGATATATGAAATAAAGTAGAACATCGTACACACAGAACAAGACGAACTGCCCACACATCTTTTCCGTAACCTTGGCCGCCCGTTAAAGCTTGCCATGAATATCTGCATTGTTGCCTAAAATTAGAATTGAGAAATGCCATTTCGCCTTCTGGTTTTTGAGCTTGTGCACTACTCAATCAAGTCTCTTTCCCCACCGCATGTGCTTTTGGTTGTTATCATATTCCTGATTGAAGTTTCGCATCCTTCCCTCTTGCGAGTAGTTCTGCTTGCCTTGTAGATAATTGGAAACGGCGGTCAGCCGTGTTGCTTGTATGTATCAGTGATTAAGCTATGCACCCGTCCCGCTAGCGAGTAGTTTACTTGGCCTTGTATATAATTTGAAACGGCGGTCAGCCGAACTGCCTGTGTATATAACGAGTTGAAATACATTGTTTTGCCTGTGTACACTTGAATACGTTATTCTTATAATCTTGCACAACTAATCCCCCCGCAGCCAATACGCAGGTAGCAAACCAAGTCAAGGGCAAGTAAAGTCGGCTTTTCTGGCCACGTCAAGTCTTGTCAAATACTATATTGACCCCTGGAGTGTTCTCCCCTGAGGCTGCCCGGAGCAGTGTCCTTCACACTCAATTGAAGGTGGCGCCCGAGGCAAAAACCGAAACTAGTGAAAGGCGTCAAAGTGTGATAGTAAGGGGCAGAGACTCTTACACATCATAGCAGGTAAAGAATGGGGAGCGACGAAGGAAAATATCAAGTTTATTTATGAGAAGGCCATGAAACCCATAGTGCTGTACGGAGCAGAGATATGGGGAGCAAGAGCCCACGACACAAGGATCATCAAGCAATTAACGATCGCTGAATATAACAGGACGGCACCAACAGAAGCCCTCCACGTCATAGTAGGCACAACACCTTTGGAAATAGATGCAAGAGTACAATACTACCACAAAACAACACACAGACAAAAATACAAGTTCAACAAATTTAGAGCCAACGAGAAAATACACCCAGCGCACACAATCAAAGCAAGAACTCGAGAAAATCAAATACAGACCACATAAATCTACGTAGACGCAAGCGAAAAGGATAACAAACGCACATACGGGATCGCCACAAAAACAAGAGAAGATATATGGAAACACAAAGGCGGAAGACTAAGCGACGAGAAAAATATACACCGAGCGGAGATGTACGCAGTGTTGAAAGGCATAAGATGAGGCCTCACCCCAAAAAATGGAACAGAACATAGAAATAATAACAGACTCCAGAGGAGCAGAAATGAAAAAACAAAACAAGGGACAGGTTAACTAACATCATACGGAACAAAACGAACGAAAAAAAGAAGGACACACTATAGAAATAAGAAACAAAACGATACAAGACACGGAGGGAATAAGAAAAGCTGACAATGAGGCGAAAAAATACTATACAGTAGAAAGGCAAGAAATATTACCCGAAGACAAAAAAGAGCTCAAATCAGAAGTAAATAAAATATAGCTGAAAAAGTGGCAAGAACAGTGGGATAACACCGACAAAGGCAAAAACCTTTACAAAATAATACCAACAATAGGAAAACGGCTACTAAAAGACCACACAGCTGATTACAGGACACGGAAACCTACAGACATACTATCAGAGTTTAAGCTGAGGCAAACGGAAGGAATATGCGTATGAAAAAAAGAATACACAGAACAACAATGCTAGCGCAAAACAACATGGTATATCCACCCATCATAATAGACAGAGAAAATAGTCGGAAAAATAAACGAAACGAATTTCACATATTTTGGACTTTCGGGAAAACAAAAAATAAATCGGCAACCTGGAAGTGAAATAACAAAAAAAGGTCCGACCATGGAGGCGGACATAGAAATGAGAACTACGTACCAAAAGGATACAATCTAATAAACAACACCAGAACAAGTCGGAGATGAAAAAATGCATGGAAAAGAAGAATCACTGGGAAGCTCATCATCGTCAGGAGAAAAAGAAGAAACAGAAAAGCAAGAAATCGAAACAGAACATCAGCACGAGAAATCAGAAAAACAGACAGAAGACAGCGGAGAAGAACAAGAGCATAAACGAAGAAGAAATGGAATCGATACGGGAAAAATCAACATCATAAACCAGGCAATCATAAGAGAAACAGGGGGCAAAATATCTTCCAACAGAGCAGACCAAGCAGCAATAAGACACGCAACACTGGTGCTGACAGCAAAAATGACGAGGTTGGTATTCAAGATAGGAAAGCAGAAGGCAGAGATAAACAAGATAAGAGGAAAAAAGGAAATATGGAGAGAAAGAGCGACGAAACTAATAACAAGAAGCAAACAAGTTTTGCAGGCATTTTCCCATCCCTACCACAGAATATAGCCATGAAAATTACACAAATACCAACACCATACGGACAGAGATCATATGCAAGAACCCTTGGGACAAGAAACGAAATACCACAAAGAGAACCACAACAAGCAAACAGGTCAACGCCTACTAGAAAACATGAAATAATAGTGAGGCTACAGGAAAACCAGGACACGACAGAAACAATAAATACAATAAGAAGCACACTCACAGAAGAAGAAACCAGAGAAGGATTGAGAGGGATGAGAAAACTGCTGAGGGGAGGAGATATAATAGAAGGAAAATCAAAGGAGCGAATAGAAAAAGTACAACAAAAACTACAAACCAACAAAGCAACACAGATGAAAAAACTAGACAACGGAAGACCAACGATAATCATAACAGGAGTTGAAGAGACTATCGAACCAGAGTTTCTGGGTTGCTTACCCAGATAACCACCGAAGGAAAGGAACGGAAAAAAGACACGAAGGAACGAAAAACAAAAAAAAAAAAATCCTGGAATCCTAGAAGAGAGAACTGGACCCTTTAAACAACACAACAGGTTTTTAGCAAATTAGTCAATAAGGGTGAGGTGAGGTAGAAGAAAATATTAGAGTTTCTTCATGTTTCAACTGCACAAAATATGGTCAAGTCGCGAAATACTGTAACGAAACAACTAAATGCTACAGATGCGGGAAAGAGCACGTGGTTTCAGAATGTACAAACACAAACTCAAATTTCTTAAATTGCGACAGGGCCCGCATCGCACCAAGAAAACACGAGGCTAGGGATCCCAGCTGTCCGATCTACAAAAAAAGCACAAATCGCCAGAAGCTATATCGATTACATCACAAATGGCTAACAAAGCACAAATAAAAAAGATATAAATCAACTTGGGAAGAGGGAAAGCGACAACAGATTTATTAATACAAAAAATGATCGAGGAAAACATAAATATTGCGTTGGTACAGGAAGGAACCTTATACAAACATACAGACTACAGACGAAATAAAAATGTACAGATACAATGATGAAGCAAAGGCGGCAAACAAAATATTATTTAAATCTCAGAATTAACTAACAAAAACATGGCGGCGATAAAAATAGGAGAAGGAAGAGCAGAAATATTAATCATCTACGATGAACCAATTCTAAATCTTCTATTTGCCTATTATGTCACATTTCTAACTTAAACTACTATTTACAACTAAGATTACATATACAATTTCGACTTTTCTTCCTAGGAGGGGTTGGGAAAGAAAGGAATTGCGCCGGGATGAGGGGGTTACCCTTGCTGATGTTGGCAGGTTCAGTGTTTGGCAAATACTAGTTTTGAGTTTTCACGATTGAGAAGTGTTTTTCCTTCCATCTCCTGCATGCTAATACGGATATTTTGGTTAACGACTTTACGAGAATTGATTTTTGTAAATGCTAGCTTTTGAGGATGTAGATAATGGTCGTATTGCCGGAAAATAATTAACCAAAAATCCGACTCATAAAAAATTGTGCACTATTTTTGGGCTTTTGCCCTATTATATAACATTATATACATTTTATATGCAATTTAGGAATGGGTAAATGAAACACAAAATATAAAAATGTTTATTGGTTTCGTTGGTTTCGTTCGTTGCTCGGCAAACAACTCCATCTCCTGTGCGGGATCAGCCACCAAACGATCAGGCCCAAACTCTATGGTTGGAACAGGCTCAAACTTTTTGCAAATTTTTTTGGACAAGTGCTACAGAGACTGGTCCCTCACGTCTAGGTTGACAAGTCTATGATTCCTCTTTTCGTTAGTATGTTCTGAAATTAAATTTGTTATTTCTATCCCAAGTCTTAGGAAGTTCTCTTTATGGGTTTGGTTTCTTGTGTTTTGGCATTTTTTCCTTCCGGAATTTTTCAGCTCAATCAGATCTTGTATATATTGTGGAATCATATCCCTGTCTCTTCTCGCAATAATCTTCCTGGTTGTCTTGTCCCTCGCAAATTGAAGATTTTTTATGAACGTTATCGTTTCTTGTTCGATTTCCTCTTTACCTATGTTTGAATTTATTTGAGGAGGGGGGTCTGAATGGGATTGATGGGGTTCCTGCCGCAGGTTGGATTCTTATCTCTTCTCGCTCAGTGGGTTCGCCTCAACTCTTCAAGCTTCTCTACTGCTCTCGTTCTGCCCAGGCATTCTTTTTTGGTGCAGGCGCCGAGACTAGCTTTTTTATTGGGATTTAGCTGGTTTTTCGTCCAGCTCTGATACTTTCCTGACGTATACCTCGCAGTATATTACATTACCTGGATGGTCACCGTTGCAGTTGCAACATTTGGCTGGAGTGTCCCGGCTCTCAGTGCATGCTGAAGTTATTTGGTTATATGCACATTTGAGACATCTGGGCTGTCTGTTGCACTGTGTGGTGGCATGCCCCCAGCGCTGACATCTATGACATTGAGTTATTCGCCTATCACTCGGTTTCAGCTCCCATGTAACTATAGTGTTGGGTATTGCTCTCACATTGTTTCTTAGATGATTGAGTTTTACTCTATTGTCTGTTAGTACCATGAATCTGCATCTAATGGATCTCTCTAGTTTGTGAACTCTCTTTACAGTTATACCTTGACTCTCGATGTCTTCTTGCACTTCTTCTGGCTCGGGGTCATTATCCAGCGCGTTTAGTAGGAATGCATGAATTTTCTCATCCCTCCTGGTAAAGGAGTGGAATTCAATATTTAATTTTTTAAGATTCTCCTTTATTTTCTCGTGATCGTGTGTTGAGTACGTATGTATAATTGTTGAATTCCATGTATATTTTGTAAGGAATTTGTGGTCCAAAAATTTTTCTGGGATAGGTTTGATTCCATCAATAACGATCGCTGGGATGTATCTATTATTTGTTGATGCTCTCTTTTCGAGAAGTCTCAGGAAGGAGGGCTTGCTGGTTTTCGATTTCATATGTACTTTTGAAGTTAAGGTTGATTATCTCGGCTTCTTGCATGGTTGGCCAACCCATTTTTGTCATCAGTTTGAACCCACATTCATCTTCCGCTTGTGTAATAGACCCATGACACTTAATTTTCACGAGAGGTTCCCTTGCTGTAGAAAAAAGCCATGTTTATTATTGGTGCCCCCACATATGCATGTGCCATTTGTTTTCTTGTTGATTTTCGTATTTGGGGTATCGAGTGCCTTTTCGTTTGTGATTTTGTCCAATTTTTTTTGCAAATTGATGTCAATCAGAACTTTTAATTCTTTTTCGAGGGGTTTCTCGATGTATTTTCTCATTCTCCGGTCTGCTTTCTCTGGTGATTGGTGTTGCCAGTCCTCTGGAGTGTGATTTTTGTATTATTATCGCTACTTTTTTGCGAGTGTTTCATAATTTCTTCGTTCTATTTGCATTGGGTATCAAGGGTTGTTATGTGATTCACGATGACAGCCGGGTTCTCCGGGCTTTTCACTCGCTTTCTTTGACTTTGGGGGACGTGTTTCCTTTATTGACATATTCTGTCTCCGACTCTGACTTTGAGGCCGGGCGTACTATGCGGAAGACAATCCTAGAGAAAAGGTAAACATTCTCAATTGAATATTGACTAGAAATATTTTTTTGTGAATTGAAAAATCCACAATAAATGAAGTTATTTCTTGTGAACGTCTAACAGAAAACAACTACTGCCCCGGCTGAAGCCACGCTGGACATTGAACTACATCTGATAGATATTCTGAAAAGACCCTAACTAAGAGAAAAAATCTGTAATTGAAAATTTGCATTCTCATTCAGATAGTTCTTTGATTTTCTATGCCAGCCTTAATTGAGAACTCATAAAGATGAATGAGGTAAAGAAGAATGTTTTCCGAAAGGGAGTACTCACCAAAAATAATTCGTAACATTGACGCAAGAGAGGCATCGCATTCACTAGGTCTTCAATACATTTTTGTCGACGAAAATCCATTTCACGCTTCCACGATCATCAGGAAGACCGAAAGAAATGGGAAACACATTTTCAAGAAGCAATCTCACTTTGCAAAGATGGAAACAGTTAGAATCATTTCTTTAGAAGAGACACTTTGAAATTAGTGCTTTTTTACATTAAAACCTATCAGGGGGTATGATACATTGATTTGTTGAATATGAACAGGATGTTCATAAAATCAGATGTGGGATCATCTGCGACTGAAATATAAACTCTAGTCACTATCTTCCATCGTCAAGATAACCTCTTGTGGGGTATTCATGTTGAAAAGCGGAACATTCTCAATTGAATATTGACTAGAAAGTTTTTTCTGTGAATGGAAAAATCCACGATAAATGAAGTTATTTTTTGTGAACGTCTAACAGAAAACAACTACTTTCCCGGCTAAAGCCACGCTGGACATTGAACTACATCTGATAGATATTCTGGAAAGACCCCAACTGAAAGAAAAAATCTGTAATTGAAAATTTGCATTTTCATTCAGATAGTTATTTGATTTTCCATTCCAGTCAGATTCATGAGTGATATCCTCTGAACTCACTTGGTCAGGGGTTCTTTCTGAGCCGTTGGTCCCTATGCCGGGTTTCTTGGAATTCACTTCGTTGTTACCCAGATTGACTAAAATGTCCTCATTTTTGATATTCGGGATGATGGATTTTATACTTCCATCTCCATCCGGAAAGTAAATCAAGGTTTTGTTGGGGTTTTCCCAGAGTATATAATTTTTCTTGGCATTTTCTAATTTCATAGGTGTTGTCTCTCTGGACCTACAGTCCTGAAACTCAGGGATTTTGGGGTTTGACGGAAGGTTTTCTTGAGTTTTAGAAGCCTTGAGTTTGGATGTTTCATTAATATTACTGGGGGTCTACACCCCGGACACACGGTCCGCGGAGGGCTGACTCTCTTTCCCAGCATTAGATTAATTCTGCGAAATCACATTTGAAGTTTCATTTATTTGATCTAGCTCGATTTTATTTTTGCTGTTATGTTCTCGACGTTCGAGCAATATGTTGTCATGTTCTCGACGTTCGAGCAGCGTGGAGTTGGGATCTCCACTATCCTCACTGCTGTTGGAGTTTTCAATATTTGTTATATCTAGTGTATTACACCACTATACACCCGATCAATTTTTTAATGAGTACATCGACTTTTTTTGAGGAACGGTCTGTTTTGTTTGATAATGATGAACTGAACAACTGTGCACATGAATAGAACCTTGAAAAGTCAGTCGATAATTGATCTATCTATATTAAGTAGTGGTCCTATGATTGGCCATCGACATAACCATAAACTAGACAGATGATATTCACATTTCCACAACCCGAAAAACTCATCCAATTCAATTGAATTTGACGTCTGTCAAGCCGAGAAATTATATTGTTATTTCTAAGAATCCTCACCAAACCATCTCGTACATGTCATGTTTCATAGGTGAGTCACGATGCACATGCCCTATGCCGATTTCTTTATTTTTCAACACCGACATATGTCGGTGAATTTCAATCATTGGGCTTTTTGGATGTCTAGTTTGAGGTTATGTCGGTGGGGTTGTCACAGTGATAAGTTATAGAAACCGACAGTAGATGGCTCTATTGATTGAAAAAATATTTATTATATAAAATCAAACATTTGAATAACGAGAAACACAAATAAAAAAACAAACAAAATAAAATAGGAATACATTCTAGATTCTAGTCACTAGGTACAAAAATCATCAAAATATGGATGAAAATTAGTCAGTTCTCTTTTTCCATATGTTGCAGTCTATCATTTTTTGTGAGGGATTGAATTTTCAAAATTCCTCCGTCATTATTAATACCTTGTTTGGGAAAAATCAGTGCAGAAATATTCTCTGAAGATAAATTATTTTTGTGAAATGTTTTTATATTATTTAGCTCAGAGAATATCCTCTCAACTGATGCATTTGAAAAAGGTAGAATCAATAAATAAGAAATTACCTTCCTTGAATTTGGGAAAAGCGGCATTTTTCAAAAGAAATACTTTTTTCCAATATTCTTCTGCTGCCAAGTTTGTGTCCAAACCAAAATCTGGATGATTCAACAGAGCATGTTGTCTACACTCATTATCAACTTTTTGTGAATTCAAATGTTGTTTTAAAATGGGAAATCTACGGAAAAACTTCTCCAACGTTTTAATATGGAAGGCTTGTGCTTCAGTAGGCTCAACTATAGATATAATTTCAAATAGTGGATCATCAAATTTAAATTTTTTCTTGATTTGTGAGGCAAGTTCGATATAAAATTTCAAACACGTCTGATACAATTGTTCTATCTCATTTATATCAACATTTTGATTTTTGAGCTCTTGAAGACCCTCATTACCTGCAATGCCAACATATACTTTCTGTAAAAGCAAAAAATGATGAGGATTTGAATGATTGATGGAAAAAACATCTTCATTTTTGGAATAGGACAATTGTAAGAAGTTTGAATAAATAATTCTCAATAATCTCTCAGTCTCAGGTTTCAATTTGTGCGGAAGTGGTGACTTCCCTTGAAATGAAATGTTGAAGTCAACCAAAAACTCTAGCATATATGACATGAATTCTAAATATATGACTGTGAATTTATTATTCATTATATTGAACATTCCATCTGTAGTTCTAGAGGGGTCAGAAAGTACATATTCCCTGAAATACATATGAAGAGGTACAAACTGTTCTAATACCCTGTCCACGCATGTTTTCACAGTAGTATTAGATGAAGAAATAATATTGTGAATTTCAGTCCCAAAAAAATCTTGGAACTTTTTAAATTTTTCAGTTTTTTGTGCATTTCTATGAAAATGGGCACCGATATTCCTTAATAGGTCTTCTACAGAGCGTAGAAGTTCCATACATGCCTCGGATGCACATAAATGTATCATGTGACATGAACATTTAACTAATGCTATATCAGGAAACTCCTTCTTCGGCAGTGCAGCAACGGACTGATATTTCCCAAATATGTAGTTTGTGGTATCAGATGAAAATCCAATAAGATTTGTCAGAGGAATTCTCTTTTCTTATATAGAGTTTTTCAAACATTTAAATAGATCATCTGCAGTGCCAGAACACTGTTCTTCCATATCAAAAAATCTACATATAATCTTGTACTGTTGATGATCAAAATATATAACAGTGAATGCACAGTGTTTCATAATAGACTTATCAGTCGTTTCATCCAGTATAATTGAAAAAAATTAAACATATTCCCTCAGATTTTCATAGAGTTCTCCACTATACATTTTGAAAATGTTCTCTCTCACTATATGGGTAGCTTTAGTACGTTGCAGTGCTAACTTCTGTGCTATTTTTGAATCAGGAAATATATCTTTGCACAAAGGGGTTAGGACATCCATTAGAGAAAATGGAAGATTATTTGTGGCCAATAGTCCGGCCAGTTTTATTTCAGCTCTTTTCTTTTATATTTCCAAGGGATTGTCAAACATTTTTGACAAATCTGGTGTATTTGCAACTTGTTTCGCATTGAATTTATGCTTTTCAGATTTCAGATGCCTTGTGATGGTAGCTTTATGAGCGAATATATCAATTTTGCATATTCTGCAGAATGCTTGATCTTTTTGTTTTCCTTTGGACTTGGACTTGACTAGCCAATCTTTGAAATTGGGATTTTGCAGCCAGCTTTCACAGAATGTATATTTCCTTGTTTTCTGATGAGGTTATTTTACATTTTTAGTTTTCATGTATGTTGATTCCAATTCCTTTTCAGACCCCGAGTCTCTAGACTCTGTATCACATTCTATATCCATCTGCAATTCATATGAAGATGCCAGGACGTTTTTGTTGTCCTAAAAATGTGTAAAATTAGTAGGAAATAGCAATAAACAACGTTACTTTTTTTTTCAACCACTTATCCATTGTTCCATTGTATACTGTATTAGCACAGATAACAATAACCTTACCCCCAACCACAATTTGCAATTTCACTTTCTTTCACACTTCTTCTTCTTATGTCAATTAATTTTTCAACTTGATCACAGTTGGTGTTCAAAACAGTGCGCGGAATCATGAATCCATAGAACATGGTTTTTCATACTTTGGTCAACTTCGATTCTGTGAAACAATTGTTATATCATTCCACACGCTTCATGCGAATTACAAGCAATTTACACCCATTCGACCACTAGACGAAACATACACACAAAACAATGATTTTACACGAATTTCGTGTAATTACCCGCAAATTGGCAACACTGCTGGCTACGCTCATTTAGCGGCTGCCTATTGGCTTGGCGGACCAAAGTAGGCGTTGCCGGCAATTAAACAAAACTGTTTGACGAGATTGTAGGAGTGTGGAGTGAGCGACAAATTACCACTGTTATGGTTATATTTGGGCTCACTCACCTGGACTTTTCATACACTCTAGTTAGGCACTTTGTGTCTCTAACACTATGAAAACAATGTTTTCGGATTTCTGAAACACTTTTTCACTATTTGAATAATTGTTTAGTTATATTTTATTAATAATTTGCATACAACTTGGAGCTGGATTTGCCACGTCTGCTTGGCCTCGCTCTCGCGCTCTCTACGATGAACCGGGAGGGGGCGAGGCAAGAGGAAACGCCCAGTGACCACCGGTACATGAGATATAACATACGAACAACGATGGAAAAATGAGTAGAAAGAAATAAGAGGACCTTTGACACAAACGATGCAGACTGCGGGAAATTCCAACAGCTTCTGAAACAATACAACCACGACGCAAAGGAATTATAGAAACACAAGCAACAAAGCTTCAAGATATTCGCATTGAAGCATGTGAACAAAGCATGAAGATAAAAAAGGCCACGAAAGGAAAATCAAGAATGGTGGAACCCAGAATTCGAGAAAACACGAAAAGAGACAAATAGAAAAAGAAGGGCATGGCAAACAGATAGAACAAACGGAACAAATGTACAGAGAACAAAAATTCAAATACAACAAATAAATAAAAAACAAAAACAAAAAGGGATTCGCTACGACAGTTTATAACCGAACAAAGACAAGACGATCCATGAGGTATAGCTTACAAAATAATAGAGAGGAAGAGAAAGACGCATACAAAAATGGCAAACTTGAAAAGAGAAGATGGATCATGGACACAAAACGAAGATAAAACTATCATAGCACTAATAGAACAATACTTTCCCAAAGAAGACAGAGATACAGAGACAGAAGAACACTACAGAATAAGACAGGAAAATGGAAGGGAAGAAGAACACTCACAAGATGACGCAAGCTTCACCAGAAAGGAGGTCAGAAATATAATAAGCGACCTGAAGAATAACAAGGCTACAGCTGAAGACGGTATTCCAAAAGGGGCAACAAAATACATAGAGGAAATATTAGGGGGAAAATTAACAAAAATATATAATCAATGTCTCAGAGAAGGTAAATTCCCAAGAAGTGGACCTTGTTTGGATACCAAAGGCGAAGGGCCAACGGCCTATATCATTATTACCAATGTAAGGTAAAATACCAGACCGACTTGTCACAAAAAGAATTACTAAATGAAAATCAATACGGTTTCAGGGAAGGCAGAGGAACACCTGAGGCTATTAAGACCATCACGCAAAAAATAAAAACTAACAAAATAAACAAGATACATTCTCTGCTCATCACCATAGATCTATCAAATACCTTCAACGCAGCATGGGCTCCAAGCTTAATGAAAATCATGAGGGAGAAGAGAATCCACAGAAACATAAGAAACATACCTCACGATTACGATACAACATGGTGGTAAAAACGGCAATAACGCGCCTTCCTGGTGTAGTGGCCAAAGACACAGCAAAGGAGTGCTATAACTAAACTAGGCAAGGTGAAAAGACTTGCCTGCGTAGGCATTACAGGGGCAATGAAATCAACGCCTACTGCAGCCATGGAGA
The DNA here is from genome assembly GCA_018342105.1 of Gonioctena quinquepunctata. Taxonomy (NCBI): domain Eukaryota; kingdom Metazoa; phylum Arthropoda; class Insecta; order Coleoptera; family Chrysomelidae; genus Gonioctena; species Gonioctena quinquepunctata. The sequence goes on along the minus strand of JAFIRS010002270.1, from coordinate 5,533 downwards.
CACTGTTGGGATTGCCATCCCTTCACTTGGTGATTTAAGGAGAGGAAAGGCTAGGTGCCTCCAGACTGAGAAACACACTGGACAACATAAACGTTGGGTCAGGACACATGAGCATTGCAACCAGGGCATATGTTAGACCTGAGATCAGATTACTTTGTGAAACGATTTTCCTTTGACAAGTCCTACAGGGTATCTATACCAGACAGAACTGTGGAACAACACATAACTCAACACCATTCTACAGGGCAAGATCTGGTACATATAGGGCAAGATCTGGTACACAGACAGAATGGTGCGGGAGCAGGAATGTTTTCTAGAAACCCAAGGACCAAGGACTCACTGGGTAAGCAGATTTATGTATTCCTCTCAGACAGTCAGGCTCTGAGAAGTCGGGAAGTGACATCCCAACTGGTATATGTCAGGTATATGTATGACCCTGGCAACGGACTCTGATCCCCATGTTTTTATAACACCTGTCGATCGTTGGCACGAAATTGAATAAGGCAGTTTAAGGTGAACCGAGTATTATTTCACATGGCGCTGCAAACAGTTAACAATAAATCTAATCATTGAATTATTTCATACAATACGGAAATAGTGGATCGCAGAGATCGGTAAACAAGTAGCAGTTAAAGCTCTGATATGTCAGAATCGAAAGGGATTTCACCGTTGGATATAACAAGTAGAAATGTTGCCGAAAAGTGGAAATTTTGGATTTAGAAATTTATAAATTATTTGAAAGAAACAGAGAGCCATGAAAAAGACGAAGATGTGCAGTGTGCGCAGCTATTGCAATTCATTGCCGATGAATTAATACATATATTTAATACTTTCAAATTCAAAAAGGAGGAGCAGAATAAAATTAACCCTCTAATCAAAGAATTTGAAAGATTTTTCCATCCCAAAACTAACTAAGTGTATGAAAGGCAGAAGTTTCTCACAAAAAAGCTGCTAAAAGAAAGAACTTCGCAGCAGTTTTTCACCGACTTGAAAAAATCAAGCAAGCAATTGTGATTTCGGCGATTTGCATTCTTATAACTGATCTCATCAGTGATCAACTCAGAGAAAGACTTTTAGAGGACACTGACATGAATTCGAAAAAAGCAGAAAATATTTGTTTGGCAGTGCAGGAGTCGAAGAAACAGGGCTGGAGATGGCCAGTGAATTGAAAGAGTGCGGTCGAATCAAAGTGTACAAGGTGGTCATGTTCAATCTAACATGAGAACGGAATATACAAGAAGTCCATCTCAGTACCATCAGAGGAATTACAGGAACATCAGGTCGGGTCAAAACCAGCAACAACCTGCACAGCAGGTGAACTGTTACAAATATGGTTCAACACATCCAATAAGAAAATGACCAGCATTTGGTAAGCGATGTGATGCATGTGGTACTTTTAATCATTTTAAAAAAATGTGTCGTCGTTACGAAAGCGTCCATTCTGTACATTACCAGAGTGAAACAGAATCTGTTTCCATGGAGGAACCGGACAACACTTGTAACGATAAATCTATTACATTTCTTATTGATATGCTCAGAGATACAAGATAACTCAGAGTAGCTCAAGTTATCTTATCAATTCCAATATAAGAACCACTATTGCAAATCTTAACGCCATCTAACGGCAAACAGTCATTAGAGAGAAGAAGAACGCAAAGCATTTGGCAGCACGTAGGAGGGGTTAGGGATTTGGTTCAACTTACTAATGAATTAGTTCCTTTCTTCTGCGAAAGTGAATCCAAAGCAGTGAATTATAGTGTGATATCGAGGTGTGTAGAAATCTTTTTGACCATTTAAATATAGAAGTCACGTAGAAATATTATCTCACGAGAACGTGGAATATTTCATCATACAATTTCGTTATCATGATTCATCGCTAATCCTTGGTCAGTTCACAGCGAATAAGTTATATAGGTCGAGCAGATGATTCGACTCCAGTGCAGTACCATATTTATTTTTCGAATTAGTTCAGATGGAATTATAAATTTCACATGTTTTGTTGAGAGTATACTGCGTATTTATTCAACAAGTTAACCAATCTTGGAGGAGATCCGATCAGTCGTTCAGGGAAAGTCACACTCTGTTGAATAGAGGGAATCAGTTGAATGGAAACGTGGTGAAATTGAGAAAATGGAGCCTTGTCATCTCGGTCAGAGAAACAGGTGAGTGCTGAAATCACATGTAAAATTATCAAATTGAATCAAGATATATGCGTTCAGTCTCATCTCTCTCTCTCTCTCTCTCTCTCTCCCTCTTTTATTTATTGACCCTTGCTTCCAAGTTGGCGCATCTGGTCATTTCCTATCTAGCGGGAAATCCGTTTCAATCCTGCCTTTAATCGGCGTAGACTAGACGGATGTTGTGGATGGGGATGCAGCGTGTCTTGCTCTAAGCAATACTGCGATCCCCTGATTATTGCTTGTTCGTCAATGACGGCGGGACAATTACAAACATAGAATGTATCATTCACACAGTGTTCTGGGTAGGCCTTGTTACTAACTCCATAAGCCACAGGAGCAGCACTGTTAATTTGAACGCAACAGCGAATCGTCGAGGGTTCAGTCTCATCTGCGTTCATTGCTTTCTCTGACAAGGGTTCATTGAGGTGAAAAGAGGGTTTCTCAAATATTCTGATATCACTTAGGTATGAGTATATATATATATATATATATATATATATATATATATATATATATATATATATATATATATATATATATATATATATATCAGTAGTATATTTCTTGAACCATTTATTTTATACTTAAGAGGGATTTCTTGGGTTATGGTTCTTCAGACAATTTATAAAAACTTATTTAAAATTTATTGTTTAAATTTTTAAAATAACGTTTCGCCTGGATGCCCCCAGGTTTCATCAGATTTCTACAGAAAAAATAATTTATTTTTTTTAATGAGACATTGGCTATTTTGTGCATTATATTCTTACCTACAACATTCCGTTTTAAAATGGTTTATTGTTTAGCACATTGTGCTGTTTGGAAGTGTTTTCTTTCTTTTTTACCATTCTAGTGAGCAATAACAGTGTCTCGAAACAAAATTGGTATCTTTTGTTCTTATATGAGTTGATCCTATGGTTTGGAGTGAACTGAAATTGACACATGTTAGTATTTCGACGTCTTCAAGATTATTGATGGTTTGTTCGTTTGTGTTTGTTCTTTTGATGTTTGGGTGTGAGTATATGTGGTTGTTCGTTTGGAAAAGATGTGGTAGAAAGTGTAACATTGGCATATTTTTCTTGTTTTTTTGGTTGGGAGGGTCAAACAAGGAAAACTTTTGTTTAGTTTTATTCTTTCAAACATTTTGGAGAATGGATGTCTTTGAATTATGTTGTGGTATATTTTGCTGAGTTGTTTGATATCTGTTTTGTTATTCAATGCGTTTTGTTTTTTTTTTTATATGAACCATTTCTAAAAATTCCTGTTTTTTGGTATTTTTTTTCTGTAGCTAAAATTCTGGTATTTTCATAATCAAACTCGTGATTTGTCTCCTTCTTGTGTTTGTTTAATGCTGTGGAGCAGTTTTTTGTGTATTTGTGTGATTTGATTCTGTTTTCTAAATATTGCATGGTGTGACCGATGTATACTCCATTACAGTCAGGGTTATTGCATGGGATTTCGTAAACCACATGTGTGTTTTTACCTTTTGGATTTTGTTTTTAATTTGGAAAAATTATTTTGTTAAAAGTTTTGTGGCCTTCATGACCTATGTTTATGTTGTATGGTTTTAGAATTTTCGTTAATTGTTCCGAGAGATTTTTTACATAGGGGAGCCCGATGTGTTGGGAGTTAGTGGTGTTAGTGTTGATTTTTTTGCTGGTTGTGTTATGAAATAAGTTTATTCTTTGTTGAAATATACCGTTCATTAAGGCTTTTGGGTATTTGTTTTCTAGCAGTGCTGATTTTGGCTTTTTTATTGCTTTCGGTCTATATTCAGGGTCTGATAAACTGATAGCTCTGTCGGCGAGTCCGATTACTACAGAATTTTTTGGCTTAGGGGGTGTTCGGAGTTGAAATGTAGTCTTTAGTGTGCCAATCTGTTTTAATTTTTTCATTTTATCTGTGAAGTGTGAGGTCTAAGAAGTTTATTTGTCTGTCTTTTTCTTCTTCTATTGTGAATTTTTATTTGTCTTGGTATGCATTGAATTTTGTTTTGGTATATTTGGATTTGTTTTCTGGAATAACTAATATACAGTCGTCCACGTATCCCATGTATAAGGAAATATAAAAATTTAGTTGTGGTATGACGGTGTTTTCAAGGTCTTCTGAAACCATTTGGGCTATTACACTGGAAATGGAAGCTCCCATAGCACAACCTTCAATTTATTTGTAGTATTTTTCATTGTACTGGAAATACGTGGAGGTTAAGGTGTATTCTATCGCAGTTTGGAATTCGTCGAGGGGTATAGTTGTATGTTGTTCTATGTCTTTCCAGTGTTTTTTTATAATGTCTTGGGTATATTTGTGTATAAAGAGACTACGTCAAGAGAGATCAGAATGTGGTTTTTCGGGATAGTTACGTTTTTTATTTGATCTTTGAATTGCATTGAATTTTTTATATAATATGGATTTTTTTCTACGCAGTTTCCTAAAATATTGGCGAGGTGTTTTGATAGTTTCTCGAAAGGAGACTAAATACAGGAGACTATCGGTCTTGGGGGCATGTTTTCTTTATGGAGCTTTGGTAGGCCGTATTTTTCAGGTGGTAGGGCATTTTGTATTTTCAACGGTTCGCTAGTTGTTTTGTTATATTCCTTTTTCTTCCCATCATTTGTTAAATTTTTTTTCAGGTGTTAAGATGTTTGTGGGGTTATTTTTCATTTCCTTGTATGTGTTTTGGTCTGATGATAGATTATTAATTTTTTCATTATAATCATCTGAGTGAAGTAATAAGGTTTTGTTTTTTTAGTTTTTTTTGGGGTTTTTCTGTTATTATGTATGTTAAGTGGTTTTTCTTCTGGGATTTTTATTGCATAGTTTGGGCCCATGGCTAGGATTTCTTTAATGTCATCAGGAATGTCTATGTTTGTTTTGTTTTCTAACCACTCTTCTTTGAGAGTTTTTATTTTTCTTTGTTTGTTCCTATCAATTAGTGTTCCAAATTTCTTTAGTTGTTTTTGTTTGATTTTATTGGAAGTATTTTATTATGTTTTGATTGGGTTTCTATGTAATTTTGAAAAATATCTTCGGGAGTAGATATGCTATGCCCTAACTAACTAATCCCCTATTTTGCAACCCTTAGGCGAATGTGGTGAGAGGGTGGTTTTCGGGAAGGTGGGGGTAGGGATGATGGTGGCGGTCATGGGCGGTTCGTTGTGGAGGGGTTTGTGAAAAAATGGCGGTTTTATGAGAGGGGTGTGGGTGGCGGTTGTATGTGGGTAGGGAAAAAGGTTGGGGATGAGTGGTCTGTGATTGGTGCAATGGTGGCAGCCATGTTGTGGGGGGTGGGGAGAGCTGTAATAGGGGGGGAGCCGCCGCCGCTATCCAAAGCCGAGCAGCAGCCATATTGAAATGGG